>JASVEL010006935.1:0-76147 GCA_032618575.1 Nicotiana noctiflora
GTATAATGATATTCAGTATACTTGTGTAGAGCTTGTGGCTCGGTATCACCAGATTTTGAGAGTTATGTTCAATTGTGTTGCGGAGTCATTTTTATGATAGCTATTGGTTAGATTGAAAGTTTTATTATTATTTCAGTTAAATTCTTCATGCATGCTACGCTTACCTAGTCTTACAGACTTGGTGTCTTCACGACGTCCTACGAGGGGAGATTGAGGTCGTGACATTTTCCCTCTTCCCTTCCCTCTACCTTTTGAGCCGAGGACATAATGGAAACAATTTCTTTACCTGCATTAGATAGGGGTATTATCCGCGTACACACTGCTCCTTCAAGAACTTAGTGAAATATATGTATTATCCGCGTACACACTGCTCCTTCAAGAACTTAGTGAAATATATTGGGTATGTTCTTGTTGTGTGTTTAATCTAACGAAAATGCCTAATTTACCTATATGATTGACGGATGATGTTGGATGATTAATTCGTGTTATGTTGTTCCAAATGAACTTCTTTTTAATTATCAAGTTAGCTAATGGCTATATAATATTAAGATTGCTTATGAAAGAACAACATATAAAACTTTACATTAAGGTGACTTCTACTCTCTTTTATTCTTTTTTTTTTTTAATTTGTTTTATTCAAGAAAGTTTACTACCTATAAACCAACCCGTTATTGCCAGCGAAATCCCGTATCAATGATATCTTAATTTTCAGCTAAGTGAGTCGCAATTAATTGAGTGTGCAACTCTGAAGCCCAAAGCATGCTCTACATTTTTGCAGCATGATGTGGCTTCTGATTGATTGCCTAAGACATAATATATTTTCCTTTTATTTTTTTAAAATTGTTTTTGATATTCTCTAGTTAGCAGGTTTGTGAATTCAAATTTGTGAAGTGTGAGCCGTATGATGGGCAACTATCTCCTGCGGTTCGGAGAGGACTCAGCTGTTAGTTAGTACCCCCTTGATTTCGGGGTGTTAGTAATCTGTATTTGTAAACTAATTCTAGGAAAAAAAGAATAACATATGAACAAAAAATATAAAGAAACAAAAGTTAATATGAGCCCACTAAATTCACAATATTTTCTTAAGTAATTTAATACCATCCTAGTATCTAAGGTTATGGATTATTTTCTCCCACGATAGAACGACTTACATACTAGTGTAGTGGTACTTCAAACCCCATTGTTTCAGCGCGCACAAAGTTCGGTAGCAAATCGGGGGCCTCTTTCGCTCTCTCCCGAGCTGACGCATGACGCGTAGGGGTGCGTAGGGCTGGAAACCTCTGAAACCCTTGAATATAAAGAATGGGTGATACATCGACATATGCATGACCCTAGCGGAAGGGAACCAATTGTAGTTCCAAGTGAGTGTATCTGCATCCAATGAACAAAGTAAGTCCTCCCAGGCCCTCATCCCATTTGGAAGATTACAACTTGCGGCCCTGCCTGGATTACGAAGAATGTAATTCAACCAATTTTCATTCAAATTTATTACTATTGGATGATGATAAAGGTTCTCTATGAACTACATCTACAACAGAATGTTGCATCCCTCGAAGTAATCTCTACCCTCTTGGCATCGGGTCAAAGATCGAAAAAAATTTCATAGAATCATGAGAAGGATGGTATGCTCCTTGCCACTTTGAAAATACGAGACTACCGCCAATAATCGGATTCTGATGCGCCCATCACACACTGGAAAAATTATGGTCCCTAGAAATAATATCATGAACGCAAAGATTCTCAACTTCCTCCAAGCGTCGTGACTCAACTAGTTGACGAATTCTATGCCCGAGAATTTCTCAAACCCTTTCTCGTCCCCAAACATGTCATAGAGATATTCTAATGAAACCTAGCCTTCGTTTAAGAAACCCATTGGAATTCGACGGAGGCATAATTTCCTTACAAAGTTGTTCACACTAACTTTTCTTGGAGCAGCAGGCTTTTTCCCATGAAGGTCTCCCCAATCATGTGAACCCACCAAATTCTTCCAATGTGGGTGTCATCTCACAATCTTTGAACCAAAAGACATTGTTTGTTAGGTCCCAAAAAATCACTAGAGCCTCAATTAAATTCCTGTTGGGACTCAATTCCCATGATGTTTGTGAGGAATTTGAGGTGTTTAAATACTTGATTTCGTTCCCAGGAAGCAAAATTAGCCCATCAATTGGATAGTGCTCGGGGTCTTATCTCAGATCATGAACATATGAGGTGTTTCGTGCCTTGCCTACTTCTTTGTGGAGAACTCATGGTGATCCAAGATAAAAAAAAAAGGGTTAGACTCTCCTAAACCATACGCAAATTATGACCCAAATATATATATATATATATATATATACATCTTTGTTTCTCGCTAATTTTTATAAAAATATTCGATTTTGTCAATACGGCCTTTCAACACTTGAAGAAGATTTAAAGTATGTGTTTGCTAACCAAAAAAAAAAAAAATTTAAGAAATGACCATAGGTAGCTATTTTTGCAAAACAGCCCTTCGCCGCTGTCACACCTCTTTTTTTACCGAATTACTACACCCCGGGAAGGGATATAATAAAATGAAGGAGTTTTTTCACTTAAAGGACAGTCGGAACGAGATTTATTTATTTAAATTCAGAGTCGCCACTTGGGAGATAAATGGTGTCCCAAGTCACCGATTGAATCCCGAACCGAGGAAATATGACTCTGTTAACAGTCCGCGAATCAGAAATCCGAATAAGGAATTCTGTTAACCCGGGAGAAGGTGTTATGCACTCCCGGATTCCATGGTTCTAGCACAGTCACTCAACTGTTGTATTTGTTTTTATCTGATTACTTTATATATTTTGTTTTTATATGCATTTATTAAGGTTCCGCTTTATCATTTTTTAAAAGAATTACAATGTCGTGAAAATGCATTTCGGGCCACACCGTACTCGTACGCCTGCGGCTTTTAATACATTTCAACTTTGTTGAAATTTGGATTTGGGTCACATAAATGTGCACCCATATTAGGAATGTATATTAAATTATTCCTAATGATGTCTATTCTTGTTATATTTGGGAAAGATCGTGAAATTGTCTAAACGATCCTTCCGAGTCTAAAGCTTTAGTTATTATTTGGGGGGTATGTGTTTACCTTGTAACGAGGCTCGTCCCTTTTTTATTTTAGAAGGTCAAACCTATTTATGTACTATATTTTCTATTTCTGTTATTCCCCTAATTATCACTATTTTTTTAGCAGTTTTATCATTTTTCTATTTGAATCCAGGCATGTATTCATCATTGGGCCTAGAATCTGGGCCAGCTTACAGTGCTACACCAAGATGCAGCTGGCTAATTAAAGCCCAGCGGAAATTATCTGGATATGTTCTCATAAGCTCAAGGACAATTTTAATCGGATTTGGGCCTTTATTCACACTTAGGCCAGATTATCAATATAAATAGGTTTACAACGGATCAGCAATTTTTATGAACAAATCATCACTATAAGCAAATATTATTCATGTATTGACAATTAACTGTTTCTTTTAACGCCAGTTTACATTTGAATACTACTGATTTCAATATTATCAACTAACTAAAAACTTGATATATAACATTAATCAACATTGTTATTTAACTAGAAATTAGCAGAGTCTGATCTTCATGCATTTATTCAATTGAAACACTAATTGCAGAATTACATATTCGCTTTTATCGAACTGGAAATGGTACTCTACATTTTTTAACTAAAGCATATTCGAATTACAATTAAGTCAGATTATCATATTATAAAGTTTAAAGCGAGTTTTGTAGCTAAAACAATTTCAATAGTGATAAACAGTAACACAATTTAAGAATTCAACTACTCATGATTTTTCGAATTAATCGATGTTGATTCACAACTTAATTAACAAAACATCTAAATACCAGTATTACGCATCTAATTATATAATAGTTATACATCTATAAGCGAATTTACTAGGGTTTTTTAACCAATTTTAGTTTTAGATCTAAGTGATCATTTGTTTAACCTGTTTAATACGTTTACTACAGTATTATCTACAACTCCTTTAATCTAAATTGAGTTCATATAGTCCCATACTTATTACAACCCAATTCCTACATGAATTACATAAAATCTACATATCTAGCTACAAAACATAGAAATACAATTACAAATGAAATTAAAAAACAATTTTTCATTCTTTCATTTGCATTTCAATTACAGCTCCAAGACGCAGTAGTGTACCTGATTCAAGTGACAAAAATAATAAGTTCTAGAGGTGGAGAGGAAGGAGAATCAGCAATTGCAGCAACTAGATATCAACAACAGTAGAAGCAAATTATCACCACAACAATTACCAAACTTCAGAATAGATAACCAAGCAATTCAACCAAACAAATAGGAAAACCCAGCGAATTCGATCAAAACCAGTGAAGAACAACCAATAGAAATTTCAGAATATCCCTCGAACTAACAGTAATTGAAAATCAACAGTATTTTTAGTGTGTATTTGGTATATTTCGATGTATATAAACTTCTGAATCTCTGAAATTAGGCTTAAAGGGGCCTATTTATAGAGTAGAATGAGAGAAAAATTTAAATTAATTATTCAAATTTTCCACCCTACTCTTTTTGATTTATTTCATTTAAATCTAAGCTATTTTTTATAAGAATACACTTGAACCCCTACTAGAAGGTTCTAGGGTATTCTATACCATTCTATTAGGCGTTAATGCCTTTGTTACCCTCACTTGTTAAGGTTTATTACCTATTTACCATTTAACTCTACCTGAATTGCCCCTTATTATTCAGCTAATTACACTAAAACCAGGCCCAATTGTATTTTATGCCCTCGTTACTTCTAAGTTTACTTTAGAATTATCATTTTGTATTCCCTTTTACCCCTTATATCTCATATGTATTTACCCGACCTACCCTTAGGTTTGTTAAGACCTTGGGTAGCCAATAGTGTTTAAAATACAACCCCTCAGCCTTAACTTTATATTTTAACCAATTTTTGACTAAGTAAAACCTTTTCAGAGTTAACCACTTTACAAAAAATGGCCACAAGTGACTTTACAAGTCAGAAGTTACACTGTGTTACAATGATAACCATATTAATCATTTGCACTTATAGTCCTAATTTGACTTAGTACTCAAAAGTTCAGAAGAGCCAAACATATAAATCATATTGCAATAATAGCCAATTTTTATGTAATCTTGCACACATAACCCTAATTACAACTAACTTTTAATTAATCGGAATTCAGAGAGACAAATTGATAATGGTTGAATCCTAATCAATCAAAACCCTTAGTCGAGAAAGGATCTATTATACAAGAATATCAAACAACTAACAGCATGCGATTTAACAAAATAGCTTTAATCAGAACCAAGAAATGAAATTAATTGTCACGACCTGGATTTTCCCCCAACATCGGGATCGTGATGGCGCCTACTCGTGGTAGCTAGGCAAGCCACTGTATTCATACTATCCTGTTTTTAACACAATTTTAATTAAATAAATGCGGAATACTTTATCGAAATAGAGATAACTAATTACAAGATGAAAATCATACTGAAATCCTCTACCCAAGACGTGGAGTCACCAACTCACGAACTACTACTGAATACTACACATAAAAGTTTGAAAGAAATATAACATAATTCTGTTTGTCTCGGAACCAAGAGACTACAGCTAGTAACATAAATAAAGAGAGAGACGCCGGGCTTGCGGACGTCTGCAAGCTACCTCGGTCTCAAATGTGGTAAAATCCTGCTCCCATAGTACTACTGTTGTTGCTGTTCAAAACCTGGACCTATGCAAAAATGCACGAAGTGTAGTATCAGCACAACCGACCCCATGTGCTGGTAAGTATCTAGCCTAACCCCGGCGAAGTAGTGACGAGGCTAGACTAGACACCACATAAACCTGTATATATATATGTGTACATAAACATTTATAAGGAAATACTCTGCTCTGCAATAACAACCAATAACTCATAATATCCAAATTAATCTAATCCACAGAATTAAATCTTACTTTCGTGTCTCAATTCTTTATTTTTCTTTTCTTATCTCGTGGTAGGCGTACCACCCGCTCCCAAATATATCAATAGGCTATCGGCAACTATGGCCAATGCCAAGATTCAAATCACTTTGTGGTCGGCGTGCCACACTATTCCATTTCTTATCATAAAAGTGGTCGGCGCGCCACACGATCACAATTCTTTAATATATATATTACCACAATTTACAAGAATTAACCAAGTAATAACACAATAAGGAATATCTCAAAAGAACTCGACAATTAACAACGGTTAATAAGTTCACAAGGAAAACAAAGTATAATGGAAACACAAGTAATATCAAGTCAAGGAATGGCAAATAGTTGCACGGCATCATCCAAATAAAATATAATGGAAAAACAAGTAATATCAAGTCAAGGAATGGCAAATAGTTGCACGGCATTACCCAAATAAAATATAATGGAAAAACAAGTAATATCAAGTCAAGGAATGGCAAATAGTTGCACGACATCACCAAAATAAAATATTATGGAAAAACAAGTAATATCAAGTCAAGGAATGGCAAATAGTTGCACGGCATCACCCTTCGTGCTTTTACTCTCATCCTCACCAAATAAGCAAATAAAGTACACGGCATCACCCTTCGTGCTTTTATTCTCATCCTCACATCCATAGTACGGCATGATCCTTCGTACATGGTTCAATAACAAGGCACGGCATGATCCTTCGTGCATAATCAATAAAACATAGCACGGCATTAACCTTCGTGCATATATAATAAAACATGGCACGACATCACCCTTCGTGCATTATCACTCTTCCTCACCCAAATAACAATCACAGTTAAGGGCAGAGAAAGAAAACAACAAATCATGAACTGTCCCGGCAAGGGACACAATAATCATTTCAACAAAGTCCCTGCAAGGGCAATCAATATCTCACTTCACAACAAGTCCCGACAAAGGAGAACAATAACAATTCTACAACCCGGCAAGGGTTCAACAATTTATCTGCAAAATATCTCACAACAAATATCAACAACGACTCACGGTCATGCTAGACGCCATAGTGTATGGATGCTCGTCACCACAGCCCATACACCGCACTCGATCACATAGCACATAATCCTATTCCCTCAAGCTAGGATAGAACAAACACTTACCTCGAATGTTTATGAACAATTCAATCCGTGGCAATGCCTTTTCCTTTCAAATTTGGCTCCAATCCAATCGTATCTATACACAATTGATTTAATATCATCAATACTACTCAACAAACTAATTCATAAGGCTAATTACAACTTTTACAACATTCTGCCCGGAATAGTGAATTTCGACCCCGGGCCCACATGGTCGGAACTCGGGGTTCGGACCAAAATTCGGTTACCCATCCCCACGAGTTCAAGTATATGATTTGTTTCAAAATCGGACCTCAATTCGAGGTCCAATTTCCCAATTTATGAAAAACCCTATATTCTATCAAAAATAAGAAATTCTACCATGAAAACCTTTGATTTCTATTGAAAAACATGTTTAATGATGTTAGGAATTGAAAGAATTAAGTAAAAAGTGACTTACAATTGTTTTGATGAAGAAGGAATCCGTGAAGAATCGCAAATGGGCATTTTTGGTTTGTAAAAAGTGAAGAAATGAACTGAAAATCGTGTTTTACAGGTCTCTGTGTTCGCATTTGCGAACATGGGTTCGCAATTGCGAACTCCGACCAATTTCTGGAGTTTGAAAAATAAGCTAAGGCTGGGAAGTTCACATTTGCGAACATTTGTTCGCATTTGCGAAGTCTAGGCAGTTATTGGGGATTTCGCATTTGCGAAATAAGGTTCGCATTTGCGAACCAGCAGGCTTCTGGGCTTTTCGCAATTGCGACACATTCTTCGCAATTGCGAAGACAGGCAATTACCGAAGGCCTCGCAATTGCGAGGTTAAGTTCGCAATTGCGAACACTGGTCCAGGTGTACCAGTGTCGCATTTGCGACACTTTGTTCGCATTTGCGAACTTGGCTGGTTCTGGCAGGCATCGCATTTGCGATAATGGATTCGCATTTGCGAACCCAGCCTTGAACTGCCTTCTTCGCAGTTGCGAGAAATTCTTCGCAAATGCGAAGCCAACAGCTGGGTGAAAAACCAGCAGTGCATAAATTCAGAAATTGATCCAACGGCCTATCAAATCTTTACCCGAGCCCTCCGGGCTCCAAACCAAACATGTACACAACCTCAAAAACACATTATGAACTTGTTCGTGCGATCACATCGCCAATATCACATCGTTTTCATCAAATCAAGCCTCAAATTCATGATTTTCATACTTTTGGTTTTCAAAACTTTCAAACTTGGAACTCAAGGTCCAAAACATCTCAATCGACATCCGAATGTCACCAAACTTTATAGAAATCACTTATATAATATTTAAGACTTGTACCGGGCGTCGGAACCAAAATACGAGCCCGATACCAAGGTCAATTACTTCATTTCCTTTAACAATTACATCAAAAATAATTTCATAGAAAAAATTCATAACTTGGGCTCTCGGCCTCAGAATTCGACTCCGGACGCATGTCCAAGTCCCATATTTTCCTACGGACCTCTCGGGACCATCCAATCTCGGGTCCGGATCCATTTACCAAAAATTTTGACCGAAGTCAACCGTATCAATATTAATATCATTTTTATCCAAATTTCTCATAGAATTTATATTTTCTATCACAAAATCTTTCCGGCTACATGCTCGGATCGTGTACGTAAATCGAGGCAACATGGAATGAGGTTTTCAAAGCCTCAGAAGCTCGAAATGATTAATAAAATAAGTGATGACCCTTTGGGTCGTCACATTAATCGATTTCAAATATACAGAGAGATATCTTCTAAACATGTAAGAGATTAAGGTTTTAACAAACAATAACACAGAAAGAGTGAAGCACAGAAACGAGAACGGGTTCAGGGCACTTAGCTTTTCGCGTTTCTTTTTCCTTTTTCTTTCTTTCTTCTTTTTCTTTCTTTTCTTTCATCTTTCTTCATTTTTTTCATTTTCTTCTTGGTTTTCCGGCGGTTCAGAGGCCTTGAACCTCTTTTGACAGTTGATCTTCCAGGAAGACTCTTGGATTCTTTTGTTTGGATGTTAAAGAAAAGTATTTTGGGGACTAGGGTTTGATTTGAAAAGGTTTTGGGTTTGGGGTATCCGCCGGGGTAGGGTTCCGGCGGAACATTTTTTAATATTCGAGTAACAGGGCTGATATTCGAGAGGTGGGACTTAGGTGGGGTGATAGAGGATTTCAAGGCGGTTTTCGGGGTGTAAAGGAGGGAGACTGGTTCATCGGTTAGTGGTCGCCGGCTAGAGTTATGGCGATCGGAATTTCAAGATCTGGGAAGATGGTGGGGTATTTGGATAGGGCTAGTGGACTAGGGTGGTAGAGGAGGAGGAAGAGGTTCAGGGTCTGAAGGGCCTGGTCGGAGAAGATGACTAGTGACAGACCACCGGTAGGGTTCCGGTGGCCTGTGGAGAGGAGAAAGGGAAATAAGGGCGGCTAGGGTTTGTGTTTGACCGGGGTGTATGTGTATAATGAGGGCTTTGAACGAATGATAGTATAATATATATCAGAAATGTATTATTAATTAGCAATCGTTGGATTAGATGAGATGAACGACCAGGATCAATTTGGCTCTTAAACGATACCGTTTGATTTTAATTGGGTCTTCTTCCCGTCCGTTAGATTAGTTACTTGGACGACTATGATCGTTTGGTTTAAGTGTGATATTGATTTAATCCGTTTGATTAATTAAACGGATGGCTGTGATAATTTCTATTAACGATGTCATTTCTTTTCGTAGGAAACCATCCACTTTGGTCCGTTTGATTGACTATATCAACAGTCCAGATCTTATTTCCTATACGGTGTCGTTTGGCTTTGTATAATGGCAGGCCGGTTCAATTTTAAATTGGGCCAGGTCTGTTTGGGGTGTTAGTTGGGTTAGTACATTTATGAATTTGGCCCAAAATACCTTGTATATTCTTTGTATTTTCTTGTATTTTTAACTTGTATTTATTTAATTATTTTTTGTATTTTCTTGTATTTATATTCCTTATTATTCTATTCCTAAAGTATTTATCCCTTTGTATTTTATATTTAATATTTTTCTTTTGATTTTCTAAATTTCTTTAGTAATTATCTTATTTTTTGACATTTTCTAATTAATTCAAACTTGCATTTTTGTTTTAATTTTCTTTACTTCATTTACAACAAATAAAAACAAACATTGGTACTTTTACACAATAATCAATAAATTTCAATTAAAAATCATTTTTGTATATTTATTTTGGAATTAATTGCTTGGGGCAAAATTCACGTGCTCACAGCTGCCCCTCTTTGCTCGGGAACACGAAGAGTTTCAGTGCAAAGACAAGTGAGCAGTAATGAAGGATTTTTGCCCACTCGCATATTCCGTGTGAAGCATTTTTGAAAGTTTTGACCATATCCTGCTTCAAGTATTGCCAACATATCCTAGGCTAAACAGGAATCATGTCAGTATAGTTCTGGAATGTCTGGTTATTGAA
Source organism: Nicotiana noctiflora (assembly GCA_032618575.1). NCBI lineage: Eukaryota > Viridiplantae > Streptophyta > Magnoliopsida > Solanales > Solanaceae > Nicotiana > Nicotiana noctiflora. The sequence continues at coordinate 10,555 of JASVEL010006935.1, forward strand.
ACTACCAGAGAGCTATTGCTCTGCTGCTGTTGCTTGTTATTGCTACCTGTTGATCTCCTTATTATATCGTGGTAAAAGAAAATAAGCTAAACTATGCTCTATGTATTACAAAATCCTAACTAAATCTTTCAACGGATTCTTGTTTTTTCTTGCTTGCAACTTGCTTCAAATATATTCCCTTGTTCTTCAGGTGAGCGTCTTCTTGCAAAACGTTGAAAAGTATTCCCTTATTTTTCAGGTGGGCGCCTGCTTGCAAAACTTCAAAAAGTATTCCCTTGTTCTTCAGGAGGGCGCTTGCTTTCAAAACTTCAAAAGTATTCCCTTGTTTTTCAGGTGAATACCTGCTCACTACAAAAATAAAGAAAAACTTTTTGCCCCAGTATGGGGCTTAAAATCTATCATGCTATTAAATGTTAGCTTAAAAAGAAGAATTTCATTTTGAAAAATATCCCCTTGTTATCCATGTGGACGCCTGATTGCAAAAATTTCAGAAAAATATTTCCTTGTTATCCAGGTGGGCGCCTGATTGCAAAAAATTTAGAAAAATATTCCATTGTTATCCAGGTGGGCGCCTGATTACAAAAACTTGAAAAAATATTACCTTGTTATCCAGGTGGGCGCCTGATTGCAAAACATTGAAAAATATTCCCTTGTTATCCAGGTGGGCGCCTGATTGCAAAAACTAAGAAAAATATTCCCTTATTATCCATGTGGGCGCCTGATTGCAAAAAATAAAAAATATTCCCTTCTTATCCAGGTGGGTGCCTGATTACAAAAATTTAGAAAAATATTCTCTTGTTATCCAGGTGGGAGCCTGATTGCAAAAATTTAGAGAAATATTCCCTTGTTATCCAGGTGAGCTCTTGATTGCAAAAACTAAGAAAACTATTCCCTTGTTATCCAGGTGGGCGCTTGATTGCAAAAACTAAGAAAAATATTCCCTTGTTATCCAAATAGGCGCCTAATTCCAAAACTAAGAAAAATATTCCCTTGTTATCGAGGTGGGCGCCTGATTGCAAAAATTTAAAAAATATTCCCTTGTTATCCAGGTGGGCGCCTAATTGCAAAAATTAAGAAAAATATTCCCTTGTTATCCGGGTGGGCGCCTGATTTCAAAAAGTAAGAAAAATATTCCCTTGTTATCTAGGTGGACGCTTGATTGCAATAACTAAAAAATATTCCCTTGTTATCCAGGTGGGCGCCTGATTGCAAAAATAAAGAAAAAAGAATTCTGCCGCAGTTCGATAACTGGGTGGAACATTTTTAATTTTTGAAATGCAAAGTAAAACTTCCCTTATTATTTAGGTGGGTGCTTGATTACTGATTCTTTCATCGTAGATTCCTTCCTCCATTGTTGCTTCCTTTAGATTGCTTTCCCTTATTTTCCAGGTGGGTACCTGATTTTGCCAAACTTGTGCTCCCTTGTATGTCCACATTGGTCACATCACTTTAACGTGATTAGTAAGAATTTGAATCTTTTGTCCCTGTTTTAATCAGTGAACGATTCACGTCCAAGCAACGGTCGTAGTCAATATAATCCGGTCAATTAAGTCCAGAGTCGATCCCACGGGGAATTAACCTACCAATTGTAACTTCCACAACCAAAGAACACTTCTGAAGCAGCTTCCCAAATTTTGAATATATTTTTGTAGATATTTTCTAACAACTAACTTTTGCAAGAATTAAAGACTTGAATGAAAGAATTGAATGTTGGGTAAAGAATATAAAGAAAGACTAAGGTATTGATTTTCACTATTGATGGAATCCCTTCTGTTTATGCTCATACAAATTGTCAATATTATTCTATCAATCATGAACGCTATTTTTATTGTAATTATCTCCCGAGCAACTACAATAATTTACTAGTGAATTCTCCCGAGCTACCCTAGCTAGCTTTAATTTGAATAGTTCACTTTAGATTGCACCCAAGGCTTCGTTATTCCTAATCCCACCTTTACGCCTAAGATTATAGATACCTCCAATAACCTAGGTGTGGTGTTGTTCAATAATATACCTAAGTAAGCACCCTTTTCCAAGTTATTCACACTAAATAGGCACAGCTAATTGAGGATCCTACCAATTAACTACAACAAGAACGAAGTTGAACAAATAGAAATCTAGCTAACAATTTGTAATCACATAAACTAGAAGTTCATCACTCAATAGGTTCCATCAAAACCTTAGATAATGAATTAGCTACTCATAATCAAAGAAACAAGAATAATAATTGAATTCATAATAAAAGAATCAATATAAAAGAAAGAAATAAGTTGAGAGAGCTCTCTCTTACTAATTAACTTGCAAAAGTAGTCAATAATACAATGCTTGCCTTTCATGGGCGAATTCTATACTTATATAGAGGGTTTAGGTTACAAAAATTGAGTTTCTACAAGTTTGGCCTTCAGAAATTTGGCGTCGTCCGCAGTCCGTCCGCGGTCACGGATGGACCGCGAGAAATCAAGTCCTCTGAAGTCTATGAAGTTTCGCGAGTCTCTTTTTCCGCGGTTCATCCGCGGTCGCGGATGGACCGCGGATGAACAGTATCACGGGTTCTTCTTCCTCTTTTGTAATGCAAATTTCACTCTTGCTCTACACTTGGCCTTTTTACCATCTTATGACTCCAAAATGGCTCATATGTACCTATAACACACCAAAAACACTAATAAAAGAATTTTGTCATCATAAACAATATCAATTCAATAATAAAGCGTGATTATTTAGGGCATAATTATAGTCAAATTCACCTATTATCAATAATCACACTTTAGGCCAATTTTATTAATGTCTCCCCCAAAATATGTCACAAAAGCTATCTTTCATGATTAACCTAAGACATGCACAATCCTTACCTAACCGTAAACTCACATGTCAGCACATTATTGCTTACTCTAGTTGTTTTCACAAACTTGCAAATTTACCTTTTTCTTCTTGAGTTACATGCCCTCACACAATTTATTGAGAGAAGTTCCCACACATACACAATTTATAACATGGAACTTATAGATATAGGAAAAATTTCACTCACTCTCACAAAGAACATTCATATGCATACAGACACACCATAGGCTTGCCCCTAGTGTAATACTCCACTAATCGATTTATTCAATCATAGATCAAAAGTTCTTTAAGGGTGGTAATGTTGGCTCTGGGATGGGTAGGATACTTTTGGTTATAGTGGCTAACCTCCCTAAGCACTTTCTTTCTTTTTCACAACTTTCCTTTTAGTTTTCTTCCTTATGTCTCCCCTAAACATTCCTTCACCTTTATTTACTTTTAATCCCCCAATTTTCTTTTGTTGGTGTAACTGGCCTTTCTAAATTACATATATTCATTGATTTTGATTTTTTTTTATATCATTGCTTTGCAACGCATTTACATTATTTTGTCAGTTCACCATTTTCTACCATTCATTCATGATTTTCCCTTTTTTCAACTTCCCTTCACCCCACATTTAGACTTTTGCATATTCATTACAACACAAGTGCTTCTAGGAGGTAAAGTAGAACAATATATGATTTCGAGTTTTCATAAGCATTGAAGGGTTATCAAAGAATACGCTTTAAGCTCAAAGGGGTTAACTAGGATATTACGTACATGTGGATTCATGTCTTATTGATTTATGGGGTTACACAAAGAAATGCCTCTATCACCTCTACAACCAAACAACTTCTATTTCGCTTTGCAAACACACATGTCAAGTTCTTGGTATCACGTAAAACATATAATATAAGTAAAATCTCACACACACGTAGCATGCAACTCATTTAGAATCAGGTTCATCTACAGTCCTATCAATTTTCAAGCAAGTTGTATTGTGCAATTTAAGGAATATCCTAGAATCTACAGTCAAGCTTAGATAATACATTCTCAAGTTCAATTAAGTTTTTGCTAATGTGCATACTTGGGGTTACATGTTAACATTTGCCCTCTAATCCTAAAAATAAAGATTTACCTAACCCGGTTCAATAAAAAACCCTTGGAAAAGAACCATGGTAAAAAAAAAACCAAGGGGGAGGTGATACACTACCTAAAAAAAGAAAATAAAAGAAAGAAAAATTCCTACATGGACTACTTCCCTCAAGATTACTTGTCCAAATAGTCCGTCATCAGGAAGAGCCCTCTACTCATATTTTTGGATTTTTCAAATTTTTTTTGATATTTTTTTTGTATTTTTATTCCAACTTAGACCCTTAAGAAACCCGTCGCCAAGTGTCCATCATCGGGCCAAGCCAGCTAATATGATTTACAACTATAACTATTATGTATAACATATACAAGATAAGTTTCCCACCCCACAATTAAAATCACGTCATGTCCTCATGGCATAATAATACAAGTATAGCACAGAAGGGTGAGAAAAACTTACTTGTGACTCACTCAGAGTCGGAGACGGTGGCGGGGTCGACATTACAGGCTCAACCCAATGCTCGAAACCATGCCATGAACCCGTTTTCCGTTCGAGCTTGTCTTTGTGACATCGCGTCCATGCGCGTGTCTAAACCATCCACTGAGGTGCGTAAATCCGCAACCTCCTCCTCCATAGACCTAAGCATAGGTCTAGTATACTCGGACCTAGATACGCCCGCTCCATGATGAGCGTGCCTAGAATGTCCGGCGGAGTCCGTGTAATGCCGGGACTGGACAACCTGCACAGGGTCATCCTCAGCATCTAGATCAATTGGGTCATTGCCTCGACCCACCCGGATGTGAGAGGTTTTGAATGGAGCTTTTAGAGGAAGCTCACCATTCGTAGGTAGTACCGGAGTCCGGTGGCCGAGGCACAGAGTAGTGACAAGAGACGGGTAGTAGAAACCCTTGGCTTTGAGGGGTCCCCTCAGCACCATCTCGTCCCTTATCAAGTGGGCAATGTCAATGTCCCACTGGGTGACAAAGCACCATGTCAGCAATGCCATATTAAAGTTCACATAAGTTGTGTTGCTTGAGGGCAGAAACCGGTTACATATAATATTAAACCAGCACTTGGCAGTATGGGTGAAGCTGTTAGAATGCAGTGTGTTGTTTCTTATCCAGACTGGGTGACCATCGACACATAAGGCCTCAATCAAGGTGTCCCAAGTGACACCAGGCCTATCATGGTAAAAGTCCACGTCACCAGAAAAAGTGGGTAGTCTAAAAGCCTGCCTAATAGTTTCTACATGAGCCCAAACATACTTACCTCGGACGAAGACTTCTCTGGACATTTCGTAGGGTGCGTTCGCATAGAACAACCTAACTATCATTTTGTTGATGAGGACAGGTTCATCGAATAGGAACTCCATCTATCTACGTCGGATCTCCACTATCACATCCACCGTATCAATGAGAGAGCAATTCGCGAACTCGCTAGGGCGCCTCATGGATTTTTGCACATTGAATATGATCTCCTCATCATTCAACCTCATCTTGACTTCCCCAGTCTCACAATCAATCAAGCCTCCCTGTGGCTAGGAATGGTCTTCCTAAGATTATAGGAATTTCCTCGTCCACCTTGCAGTGAAGAATAACAAAATCGGCGGGAAACACAAACTTCCCCACCTGGATGAGCACATCATCCAATATACCAAATGGACGCTTAACCATCCTGTCAGCAAGCTGTAATAACATGGAAGTAGTTAGCTCTCTCGATGCCCGGCCTCTTATAAATCACCAAGGGCATAAGATTTATGCTTGCCCCCAAATCACACAATACCTTTGCAAAGGCAAAGTTTCCTATAGTGCATGGAATGGTGAAGCTACCTGGGTCAGATAGCTTCTCAGCTATGGGTCTATAAACCACTGCACTACAAGTCTGAGTAAGAGTCACGGTGGCCAAGTCTTGGAAATCAAATTTCCGCGACATCAAGTCTTTCATCAGCTTAGCATACCCAGGCACTTCTTTCAAAGCTTCAATTAAAGGAATGTTTACTTGGATTTGCTTGAGCATATCAAACAACCTTTTGTATTGCTCTTCTTTCTGGTGCTTGGCCAACCTTTGGGGGAATGGTGCTGGAGGCCTCTTCTTCCCAATCACCGGGGACTTTTCTTTCTCTATCACCTGTTCCTCAACCGACTACTCTACCAGTTCAGCTGCTTTCTCCGTTCCCTGATGCACGTCATTATTTTTAGCTACTGGCTGGACTGTAACTTCTGTCAACCCGGTGGACTCATCCAGTTCAATGGGTACTGGAGTGAGTGTCTCAACCTGCAAATTGCTTCTCTCTCATTCTTGCTCAACAATAAGATCTCTTCCACTTCTCAAAATAACTGCCATCAGCTACTTTGGGATTTGATCCTTTGGGTTTGTTTGTGTATCTGCAGACAATGTCCCTTGAGGACGATTGTTAAGTGACATAGCGATCTGGCCCACCTGTACTTCAATATTCTTGATAGCTGCATCATGTGCATCTATCCTCTCATTAGTTTTGGCATGTGACCCAATTACCTGCTGCATCATAGCTTCCAACCTTGCGAAGTCATCGTCATGTCTACCCCCATGTTGTGGTGGAGGTGGATGATACCCATGCTGCTGGTTGTTGAAATTCTGAGGCTTAGGATATGGAGCCATGTTGTTTGGTGGCCTCATACCTGCTGCATTATACTGTGGCTGAGGAGGCATGTACTGCTGTGGAGCCTGCTGACCCCAACTCTGGTTACCCTGTCGCCGCCCTCCATAATTAGCCACATAGTTCATGTCTTCATATTGGTGATGATGTTCTTGGTCTGCAGCCCATGGATTACCTACGAGTTGGCTAATGCATGATGTGCATAAACCACCATTGGTAGTGTCTACAATATGAACCTGTTGCTTGTCCCTATATTCTTCCACCTTCTTCGTCAAGATGCTCATTTGTGTCAATAAAGTTGCCACGTTCTCCTCTAGAGTGTTGGAAGGATTCAGAGGTACATAGTATACCACTGGAGTGATAGGAGCAGTCCTGGTCGTCCACCCAGAGTTTTGAGCCATCTTGTCAAGCACATTTTGGCCTTCTCTCCAAGTCTTGCTCAAAAAAACCCCACCTGCTGAGGCATCTGCTATTTTCTTCATACTATCTGAAAGCCCCATGTAGAACCTTTGACCCAACATCTGCTCAGGAACCCCATGGTGAGGACACATAACAAGCATACCTTTGAATCTGCCCCAAGTTTCATGTAATGTCTCCATTGGTTTCTGCTTAAAGCTCACAATCTCATCAATTTGCTGGGCTGTCTTGTTAGGTGGATAAAACTTGTTGTGGAATTGCTTGACTAACTCATCCCATGTTGCAATAGAGTTTATAGGGAGTGAGTTTAGCCATACCTACGCAGCCCCTGTAACTGAGAACGGAAATAGAAATAGTCTGGTGGATTCCGGTGTCACATTTGGTTGCCTCTGTGTCTTGCATATTGAGAGAAAGTTCTTCAGGTGTTGTTGTGGATCTTCAACTTGAGTCCAGAGAATAATCCCTTATTTTGCAATAAGTGTAGCATGTTGTTGGTAATCTGGAAAGACTCAGCTTGAATCGATGTCACAATAATGGCAGTTGCCAAATTATCCGTTATTGGTTGTGCCCAGTCAAATAATGCACCTTCTTGCGCCTCCTGCGCCTCCTGTGCGTTCAACCCAGCTTGCTGGTTTGGGTCGTTCACGTCTCCCATGTCGAAATCTAGTTTGATTGGTTGCTGAGATTGCTGAATTTGTTTGATTGCGCTGTTACGTGCCTGGAACGTTTGCTCTGGGTCTGAGAGTCCTTCAATTAGTTCTCCAGTCCTTGCAGATTTTGTAGGCATGCACCTAGTACCCAATTCAACAACCGTCAAAAATTTCAATGTAAAGTGTAGAAAGAACCTGACTACACAAGAATCTTGTAGTTCTGTCAATGGCAATTGATAATTCCGTTAATTTCCCGGCAATGGCGTAAAAATTGATTCACGTCCAAGCAACGGTCGTAGTCAATATAATCCAGCCAATTAAGTCCAGAGTCGATCCCACAGGGAATTAACCTACCAACTGCAATTTCCACAACCCAAGAACACTTTTGAAGCAGCTTCCCAAACTTTGAATATATTTTTGTGGATGTTTTCTAACAACTAACTCTTGCAAGAATTAAAGACTTGAATGAAAGAATTGAATGTTGGGTAAAGAATATAGAGAAAGACTAAGGTATTGATTTCCCCTATTGATGGAATCCCTTCTGTTTATGCTCGTACAAATTGTCAATATTATTCTATCAATCATGAACGCTATTTTTACTGTAATTCTCTCCCGAGCAACTACAATAATTTACTAGTGCACTCTCCCGAGCTACCCTAGCTAGCTTTAATTTGAATAGTTCACTTTAGATTGCACCCAAGGCTTCGTTATTCCTAGTCCCACCTTTACGCCTAAGATTATAGATTCCTCCAATAACCTAGGTGTGGTGTTGTTCAACAATATACCTAAATATGCACTCTTTTCCAAGTTATGCATACTAAATAGGCACAGCTAATTGGGGATCCTACCAATTCACTACAACAAGAACGAAGTTGAACAAATAGAAATCTAGCTAACAATTTGTAATCATATACACTAGAAGTTCATCACTCAATAGGTTCCATCAAAACCTTAGATAAGGAATTAGCTACTCATAATCAAAGAAACAAGAATAATAATTGAATTCATAATCAAAGAATCAATATAAAAGAAATAAATAAGTTGAGAGAGTTCTCTCTTACTAATTATCTTGCAAAAGTAGTCAATAATACAATGCTTGTCTCTCTTTGGCGAATTCTATACTTATATAGAGGGTCTAGGTTACAAAAATTGAGTTTTTACAAGTTTGGCCTTCCAAAATTCGGCGTCGTCCGCGGTCCATCTGCGGTCGCAGATGGACCGCGAGAAATCAAGTCCTCTGAAGTCTGTGAAGTTCTGCGAGCCTCTTTTTCCGCGGTTCGTCCGCGGTCGCGGATGGACCGCGGATGAACAATATCACGGGTTCTTCTTCCTCTTTTGTAATGCAAATTTCACTCTTGCTCTACATTTGACCTTTTTACCATCTTATGACTACAAAATGGCTCTTTTAGTCTCCAATGGCTCATGTGTACCTATAACACACCAAAAAGTACTAATAATAGCATTTTGTCATCATAAACAATATCAATTCAACAATAAAGCGTGATTATTTAGGGCATAATTATAGTCAAATTTACCTATTATCAGTGAACAACTTGTTAGTATAAAATAGTGGTTAGCAGCTGGCATTCTTGTTGGCCTTGCTTCAGTTTGCTTTTGTGCTGCCTTTTTGTGGCTCCTGGTTGTTTTCCAGCAATTTTCTGAACTCAAACTTTTCCTTGCAATTCCCTTTTGTTGTTTCTTCTTCTTTTTTATTACCTTTGGCTATATGACCGTCATATTTTATTTTATTTCTCTCGTCCTTTGAAGGACTCAATCTCATTGTGCCATTTAACTGAGAAGCTGGTAATTAGCTTTCAACTAACAATGTCTTGTAGACAGATTTTAAGAAAAGAAAATGAAATGCAATGACCCTGAATTTTGAGGGTACGAATATTTTCAAAGTAAAAGCACAAGACTTATCTAAGTGGGAAGGATGATTCCTTTGATCATGCCATGTATTCGGCTAACCAACCCAGTCTGTCCAACTATTATCACTTGCCCGCTTCATTTCTCTTTTCAACAACCCAAACATTACTTGCTTTGCCGCTTGAATTCCACAAAATCATGTCTCACTTTCGCCTTAAGGTGCCCGTGAGGGTTTTCACCAGTAAGACTCTCTCATTTCATTTTTCTCAACTCACGTAGCCTTATGGTGTCTGTGAGAGTTTTCACCGATAAGACTCTCTCATTTTATTTTTTATTTCCTCCATCTTCAAGTACCCGGGTGTTGTCCATAATATGCTTTTCTTAACTTACTTGCATTGTCATTTTCTTGAAATTAGTCAGAAGGTCTTTCTTTGAACCGTAATGTGGATTTTGGATGGGTTTTAGAAAGAAAGATAAAAAGGCTCAAATTTAAAACTTGGGTTTCAAAATTACAACTTTCGGAATCATATACTTTGTAATAATCATAACTTCTGCCCTAGTTTTAATTTTTGGGGAATCCTTGGACTTTCTTTCTGCTATGACTGAACCTCAGTGAGGCTGCCTACGTACCCTTTCGGGATCAAGTCAAAACATAGTTCGAATCATAAGATCCCTTCATTGTCGTGATTTTGACTTTTTCCCAATTTTCTTCTCATGTTTTTCATTTTTTGTCATTTTTCACATTTTTTCTTTTCTCTTTCTTAAACTTTTTCTTCTTTTTTTCTTTTGCTTTTTCCCCTTTATTGTCATTTCATCATTCGTCGTTTACTTTATTATTGATTCCGAAAGAGGGGTATGAAAGAATAATAAAATAAGGCTGAAAGGGATAGCAATGGATAAAGTGCTTAGATAGAGAAATAAAATGCCTTCATCATTTCAATTTCAAAAAACATGACAAATAGAATTAGATACATGAAAGAAATCATACATAGTATCTTTTGATTATATTAGAGTTAATGGCAGTCTCTATGCATTTCCCTTCTATATCTATCAAATATAACGCTCCATTGGACAACACCCAATATACCACAAATGGTCCTTGTCAATTAGGGGCGAACTTCCCTTTTGCTTACGCCCAATGTGGTAAGATACGTCTCAACACAAATTGTCCAACTTCAAATTTCCGTGGACGTACTTTCTTATTATATGCTCTGGCCATCCTCCGTTGATACATTTGTCCATGACATACTGCTGCCAATCTCTTCTCATCAATTAAACTCAATTGTTCTAAACGAGCTTTTACCCATTCATCATCATCAATCTCCGCCTCCTCAATAATTCGAAGGGAGGGTATTTCAACTTCCGCAGGTACCACTACCTCCGTGCCATACACCAATGAATAAGGGGTTGCACCAATCGAAGTGCGCACAGTAGTGCGATAACCCGACAAAGCAAAGGGTAATTTATCATGCCATTGCCTCGACCCTTCCACCATTTTCCGAAGGATTTTCTTGATATTCTTATTTGCAGCTTCAACTGCTCCATTTTCTTTGGGCCGATAAGGTGTAGAATTATGATGCATAATTTTAAACCTTTGACATGTCTCCGCCATAAGATGACTGTTAAGGTTGGCTCCATTATCTATAATAATCACCTTTGGAATTCCGAAATGCCAAATGATGTTTTCATGTACGAAATCCACCACTTCCTTCTTTGTTACCGTTTTGAATGTCTTCGCCTCCACCCATTTGGTAAAATAATCAATGGCAACCAGAATAAACCTATGCCCATTAGATGATGTTGGCTCTATTGGACCAATATTATCCATGCCCCAAGCAACGAAAGGCCATGGTGCTGACATTGTATGCAATTCATATGGCGGAGAATGAATCAAGTCCCCATGTATCTAGCACTGATGACATTTTCGTACATATATGATACAATCTCGTTCCATAGTGAGCCAATAATATCCAGCCCTGAGTATTTTCTTTGCTGAAACATACCCGCTTATATGGGGTCCACGGGCTTCTGCGTGTACCTCAATCATGATTGTAGTAACCCTGCTTTGCATCTATACATCTTAACAAACCCATATCCGGGTTCCTTTTTTTATAAAACCCCTCAACTGAAGAAAAATCCACTCGCCAATCATCTTATGGCTCTTTTCTAATCCCCTGTAGCTTGCACCATGTACACCCCCATCTCAAATACTCTTTGATATCATGGAACCACAATTCGCCTTCAAGTTCCTCTTATATTGTATAACAATAAGCATTCTGATCATGAACTTGGATTTGTAATGGATCCACATAAGCTTTATCCGGATGGTGTAGCATAGATGATAGAGTAGCCAGAGCATCGGCAACTTCATTGTGCATTCTTGGTATATGTTTAAACTATATGGATTGAAACCGCTGACATAGTTCATGTAGACATTGTCGGTACGGTATGAGTTTCAAATCCCTTGTCTCCCATTCTCCTTGAATTTGGTGTATCAAGAGATCCGAGTCACCCATGACCAAAATCTCTTGAACACCCATATCTATTGCCATTCTTAATACCAATATACACGCTTCATATTTAACCATATTATTAGTACAGAAAAAGTGGAGTTGAACGATAATAGGGTAATGTTGACCCGTTTCTGAAATGAGTACAGCTCCATTTCCAACTTCTTTGTTGTTGACAGTCCCATCAAAGTATAACTTCCAGCCCGACTTCTCGTCTTGTTCAAATTCTTCAATATTCATCGCCTCATCATCAGGGAAATATGTTTTTAGTGGTTCATACTCATTGTCGACTGGATTTTCTGCTAAGTGATCAGCAACTGCTTGTGCTTTCATCGCAGTGCGGGTTACATAAACAATATCAAACTCTGTGAGCAAAATTTTCCATTTAGCAAGCCTTCCCGTGGGCATAGGCTTCTGAAAGATGTACTTTCAGTGGGTCCAAACGAGATATGAGATAAGTGGTGTAAGCCGACATGTAATATTTTAACTTTTATGCAACCCACGTCCATCCCAAGTCATGTTAATGGCAATAAGACTAGGTACTTCTGCCCCTAAAGAGATATTAGACAAGGGGACCCAATCTCACCCTATATTTTCATTTTATGCATGAACATGCTTTCAAAAAATATTGAGCATCAAGTTGACACTCTCTGATGAGATCCTATTCTGTTAAATAGGCAAAGGCCCACCCTATCCCATTTATTATTTGCTGATGATCTTACCCTAATGGGAAGAACTAATAAAAAAATAATTACTTCAATGAAACAAAACATGATATCAAACATCAACAAGGAGAAGTCCTAATTACTTCTATCTAAGAATTGCACAAAGGATATATATAATTGGATCACCTCCCTGTGAGATATTAAGGTCAGTCAGAATTTTGGTTTTCCAATGAGTGGCACCCCTCCTAAGCATAAGGAGTGTTTACCTCTAATAGAGAAAATGTGGGGTAGGCTAAAAATTTGAAATACAAATTGGCTCAATGTAGCAGGTAGGTGTACCCTTATTAAATTCATTCTTAACACAATCCCTAACCACCAAATGCAATTGTCAATTCTCCCTAGTAGAACTACAAGAAATTGACAAAATTCAAAGGGACTTCCTATGGGGTACTACCACTGAAAGAAAGAATATTCACCTAATTAAGTGGGATAATGCCCAAATAGATGGGGAGACTAGGAATTAGAAAAGCTAATAACAAAAACCTTGCCCTGCTTACAAGTCTAGTGTGGAGGCCTCTTAATAACTACTCTTCTACTTGGGTACGTGTTATTAGTAGCTGTTACAATCAATCAAAATCGACTAATAATACCTCTCACACTTTGAAAAGCATCTTAAAAGGTTGGAATTATTATAAATAGGGCATTAGATGGCCAATAAAAAACAATCCTAATATGTCCATTTGGGACACAAACTGGATTCTAATGTTTGGATCACTAAGGATGAATGTTATGTGCTTTCTCCATAAAAAGAAAGTGAGCTCACTCTAAGAGACATAAAGAGCTAGAATGAGTGGGATATGTCTCGAATTTTCTTTAATCTTCCCATCAATATCCTTAATAGCATAGACTCTCTAGCGACTTCCAAAAGTTAAGGGAACAACAATTGTCTAGTCGAACAATACTAGTGGTATATTTACAACCTCTTCATGTTATAAACTTATTGATAACAAAATTTGTGACATAGGACTATAATTTTGATTAGGTATGGAAGTTAGAGTGCCCTAGGAAGATCCAATATTTTATATGGAAAAGTTGTCACTCCAGGCTACCCACTAGAGAATACCTAGGGAAAATAGGTATCAACATTAACACAAATTGGCCTATTTGTAAAATAAATGAATGCCTACTCCACATATTCTGGGAATGCAATGTAGCTAAAACGTTTTGGGCATCTATAGGAGTACCTTTTATCACCCCTATACCTCAACAACATTGGGTAGATTTCCTAAGGGACAAATTCCCTCAGGCTCAAAACAACACTACAAATTGGTAAAATACCTTTCCATTGCTTTACGGTCTATTTAGAACACTAGGAATGATAATAATATTAATAACACTACTAACAAGATAAACACTAGCAATGTTTTTAAGCTAGCACAAGAATACCAGTTATTAGCCACTACAAAATAAAATGTTACGTCCCATATCAAAGTTAAAGTAAAATGGCATCCTCCCCCTAAAGGTTAGTAGAAAATTAACATTGACGGTGCTTTCAATGAAGAAAACATGCAGGGTGGCATGAGTGGAGTCATACGAAATAACAATGGAGATTGGATACTGTTAGGGACAAGGTGGGTAGGAGTGATGTTAGGGAATGTACTTTGTCGGCATGTAATATTTTGGCATCACTGGAAAACGACAATGCCCTAAGTGGCATAAAACAATTATGTAACCATGTTGGCCCGACATGACATGTCCCTTAGGGCAATACATGGGTTTAGTATTATTATTAAGTAATATAATTTATCATTTATCTTTAAAAAAAAGACACTAGTATTGGATATCTATTTTTAGTTTTGCATTGGTTTATAATGAACATACAAAATTTTGTTTATCTTTTTCTTTAGTGCTTAGTCATATATTAATATTACTTATCAAATGTACTTATTTTAGCATGACTTATATATTACTTTGAGATTATGTTCATTTTTATTATGGCTTATTAATTATCATTATTTATTTTATGCAGTATTTGTTATCTTTGTTATTGAATATTTTAGCACAATGATATGCTCATATTATATTATTGTCTTATTTCTTGAAAGATATACTATATAGTTTATCCTACATTCCTCCTAGCACTATAAAATATTTGGAACACAAGTTACATATTTTGTGCTATGAAGACTTTACGGGAAAAAACCAAAAAACCCCATAAAAACAAAAAACTCGACATTGTTGGTTTGATTTGATTTATAAATTTAAATATCGAACACTATTAATTTAGTTTGATAATTAAAAATTTTAAATCAATCCGATCTACATACACCCAAAACAAATATGGCAATATTCCTTAAGTCAATGAGCTTTCGGAATCATTAGCTCCATCGCATTAATTGGAGCTGCGAATGTAACGAGGAAAATAACTATGAGAATAAAGATGTAGTCTGGGGACCATTAACTAAGGGTGTATTCTGGGCCGGTCCCGGGCCTAAACGGGCCTCGCGGTCCCGGTCTCGGTCCTGGCGGTCCCGGTCCTAAACGGTCCCGGGCCTGGCGGTCCCGGTCTTCGTGGGCTTGGTGGGTAAGACCGGCCCGTGACGAGCCTAAGCCCACATGGTCCCGGGCCTGGCGGGCTTCGTGGGCTTTTAATAAAAAAAAAAAATTATTTAATAAGTATATATATGTTAACTATATATATGTTAAGTGTATGTATATATATATATATATATATATATATATATATATATATATATATATATATATGTATGTATGTATGTTAAGTATATATATGTTTAGTATTTATATATGTTAAATTTATATATGTTAAGTATATATATATATTAAGTTTATATAAGTTAAGTATATAAGTTAAGTTTATCTATGTTAACTATATATATATATTAAGTTTATATAAGTTAAGTATATAAGTTAAGTTATTTATATATATATATATATATATATATATATATATATATATATATATATGTATTAAGTACTTATATTAAGTATATATATAAGTTAAGTTATATATATAAGTTAAGTTATATATATATATATATATATATATATATATATATATATATGGTAAGTATTATATAAACTTAATATATATATATATACTTAACATATATAAACTTAACTTATATATATGTATTAAGTTTATATGTTATGTATATATATAATATATATTATGTATATATATTATATGTATATGTATGAAATAGATATATATATTGTATTAAGAGATAAATCAAAAACTTGTGTAATAATTTTTATTACTAAAAATGACATTTGGGCCATTTTTTTTAAAAAAAAAAAATTTTTTTTAAAATAATACCGTTGGGACCGTTTGAGGCCCGTCAGGCCTGCGAAGACCGGTCTCCAGGTCCTACACGGTTGGACCGGCCCATCACGGGCGTTAGGCCCACATAAAGACCGGCTCGGCAGGACCGGCCCACCAGGACCGTTGGGACCGCCAGGCCCCCGGTCCCGGTCCGGTCCCGGTCCGCGGTCCCGGTCCCGGTCCCGGTCCCGGTCCGGGACCGGCCCACATTACACCCTTACCATTAACGAAGGTGACCATCGGGATTCTGGAGTAGCAAATTTCAAGTCGGCTTTTTCTTTAGTGATATGTGATGACTGATGATTGGTTAAAACATGAGGAGATATTTCCTTTCCTTTTTATCCCTTTTTAAGTCAAATTTCTATAAAATAACCTTTTTGTCCTTTTTTGTCCTCAAATTCAGAATATAAATGTTATGGATTCATAATGTAATTTTAAATTAATACACAATAATAACTGAATTTATAATTAAATATTTATAAATATTTAGTAAATTTTTTAATAGAAATACAAAGTCATTTATTGTTGTAGTATTGTTTCAAGCACCGACAGAACTGGAAGCGCCCCTTCTTTCAAAGAGAGGAGGACGGTTAAGCAATAAGAGATTCAAAAGAACAATAACTACACCGATCCGCTACATGCTAATAAAAACACCATTGGTACAATGTACAAATTCTTTATAGTATTATTAATGAATGAAGGTGACACAAAGGCAGAAGTCCTATTGAAAAGGCTGTTATATTATCAGTGAAGTTGACATACGGGAAGTTTCCTACCCATGTTATATTGTAGTGTCGAGAATATGTTGACAATCTAATTCTAGTTTAGGAGGGCTCAATCATATATGCTCTTTCTACTAATATTGTATTGGATTCACATTGAGAGACTATATTTGTTGACATTTACATATTAGAATGGAAGTTTCCATACCGTTGATTTTTATTGGTAAGCCTACGTGAGCTAATTGTCAATTACTAAATAATCATAGTGTAGAAATCCAACTTGACGGCTCAACAAATGCATCTGATCCAGATCAACTGCTGATAAAGACGAAATTTATACAGTCAAACATACTGTAGAGAAGCAATGTGAGAAAAATATCAAGAAAACACTGCCAACTAAAGGAACGTCCGTTTCAGCTTATATTGAATTAATTGTCATTCAAATAGGCAGATTAAAACAACATAAGCAATGAAATTAAGCACTAGAAAGATACTTCTATTTCGAGTTGTTCTTGTTCTGGTTTTTTACATAGCAAATGCTTCAGACACCATTAGCACCAATAAATCCCTGCAAGATTCAGAAACTTTAGTCTCCAATGACAAAAGATTCATATTCGGGTTCTTTAGTCCAGACAATTCAACGAATCGGTATGTTGGTATTATGTTTAATATCCAATCATCAACTGTTGTATGGGTAGCCAACAGAGACAAGCCTTTACAAGATTCTAGTGGAAGTGTAACAATATCAGAAGATGGAAATCTTGTAATCTTAAATGCACAGAAGAAAAGTATATGGTCATCCAATATTTCAACAGCTGTGACAAATTCCACTGCCCAGCTCTTGGACACTGGGAACTTAGTATTGAAAGACAGCTCCAATGGGATAATCCTCTGGGAAAGTTTCCGGGATCCTTCAGATTCCTTCTTGCAGTATATGAAAATTGGCGTCGATAAGAGTACTAACACGACAAATCTGCTGAAATCATGGAAAAGTCCTTCGGATCCATCTGCTGGGAATTTCTCAGCTGGTATTCAACCTGAAACGGTTCCCCAGATTTACATATGGAAAAATGGGAGGCTCCCTCATTGGCGTAGCGGTCCATGGAATAAACAGATCTTTATTGGAATACCAGACATGACTTCTTTCTACCTCAATGGATTTGATCTAGTAAATGACAACATGGGCACCACATACCTTTCCTTTTTATACGCAAATCAGACTGAGATTTCCTATTTCACCTTGAACTCAGCAGGGTTTTTGCATCAGAAATATTTGGATCCTAGGAAGAATGATTGGGAAGTGACATGGGAAAGTCAGGTAAGCGAGTGCGATTTTTATGGAAAATGTGGGCCTTTTGGAAGCTGTGATCCTAGAAGCTCACCAATCTGCTCTTGTTTAGAGGGATTTAAGCCGAAAAGTGAAGAGGAATGGAGGAAAGGAAATTGGACTAGTGGATGCCTAAGAAAGTCCATGTTAGAGAGTGAAAGAAACAACTCTAACATTGATCAAGGTAAGCAAGATTGGTTTCTGAAGCTGCAGTCAATGAAAGTACCGGATCTTGCTATTTGGGTCCCTTTTGCCGATGAAGATTGTTATAAGGGTTGCTTAAGGAATAATTCCTGTATAGCTTATTCATACTACATAGGCATAGGATGCATGCATTGGGAAGGAATCTTACTTGATGTTCAGAAATTCTCCACGGGCGGGGCAGATTTATTCGTTCGCCTTTCGTACACTGAGCTTGGTAATACCTTTTTCTTTTCAGAACTATAATATAAGCTAGTACAAAACTCTGCTTGCCCAAAACATATGTCTGATGTAAGCTTATTTCGGAATGCAGATCAAAAGAGAGATATGAAAGTAGCCATTGGGATCATAGTACCAGTAGGCTCAATAGTTCTTGCCATTTTTGGATACTTTTCCTGTAAATATTTAGCTAAGCACAGAGGTAACAATCGAATCTGTAACATTAGAAAAGTTTTAGTAGCTTTAATCATCCATTATCAATTTATCTCTAATGTGTTTTTGAATCAGCAATGAAGAAAAAGAGTGAGCTCTTATTACGAGAATCATTGCCAAACTTCTACAAGGAAAGCATGGTTTCAGATGACATCAACCAAGCTAAATTTGAAGAGCTACTTGTATACAACTTTGACATCTTAGCAAGTGCAACCGACAATTTTCACTTGTCTAGCAAGCTTGGGCAGGGAGGTTTTGGTCCAGTTTACAAGGTAATGTTCTCTGTCATTGAGTCATTTATTATCTTTTTCAGAATAGAAATTGACGGAATATGATATAACTACAGGGAAAATTGCCAGAGGGAAAAGAAATTGCTGTGAAAAGGCTTTCACAGTCTTCTGGTCAGGGGCTAGAGGAGTTTATGAATGAGGTTGTGGTGATTTCCAAACTTCAACACCGTAATCTTGTTAAACTCCTTGGCTGCTGCACAGAAAGAGGAGAGAAGATGCTGGTTTATGAATACATGCCAAAAAGAAGCTTAGATGCATATCTCTTCGGTTAGTTGATTACCATTACGTTTCTGTTATATCTCATGGTGTTAGGCTAAAAAGGAAATTGTTTGTAATATTCTCAAACTTGTATATTTTTCAATGTTCTTACAGGTTCAAACCCTGAAGAGAAAGAGTTCCTTGATTGGAGTAAACGTGTGATCATCATTGAGGGAATTGGTCGAGGCCTTCTTTACCTTCACAGAGATTCAAGGCTAAGGATTATTCACAGGGATTTGAAAGCAAGCAACATTTTGTTGGATGAACAATTGAACCCGAAAATTTCAGATTTTGGCATGGCAAGGATTTTTCCAGGCAACCAAGATCAGGCCAACACCGAGAGAGTTGTTGGTACCTAGTAAGTTCGTGTATCTTTGTCTTTATCTTTCATGATTGCAAAAAATACATAAACATTCAAAAATATAACATGATGCAGTGGTTACATGGCACCTGAATACGCAATGGAAGGAAGATTCTCAGAAAAATCAGATGTTTATAGTTTCGGAGTTTTGTTACTGGAAATTATTAGTGGAAGGAGGAACACGAGCTTTCACCAAGATGATTGTGCATTAAGCCTTCTAGCATATGTAAGTTCATATGAAAATTAAGTTCCTACTACTTTGTATGAAATGTCAACTTTTCATAACTCAAGTTTCCATTGTGTTGTAAAATGCGCTTGCTTTTCAGGCATGGAAGTGTTGGAACGAAAATAACATTGTCGAATTGGTTGACCCCAAGATAATAGACATGCAGTTTGAAAGGGAAATTCTGAGGTCTGCACATGTTGGACTATTATGTGTTCAAGAATATGCAGAAGATAGACCAAATGTTTCGGTGGTTCTGTCTATGCTCACTAGTAAAATTTCTGATTTGCCAAGTCCTAAACAACCTGCATTTACAACAAGACCGAGCTGTTCCAAGAAGGAATCTTCTAAAACTCAAGGCTCTGTGAATACAGTTAGCATTACTATTATGGAAGGACGATAAAACAACAAACAAACAACAATAACAACCCAGTAAAAATCCCACTAGTGGGGTCTGGGAAGGGTACAGTGTACGCATACCTTACCCCTATCCGGAGGGGTAGAGAGGCTATTTCTGGGAGACCCTCGGCTCAGAGACAAAATATCCGTAACGAAGGAAACCAGAAAAACAATAACAATGATAAGACATTTTAACATTCTAATTTGGGCATGTATTTTATTCCTTTCCCTGTAATTAGTGATGTATCTGATTCTTTCCTGTAATTAATATTGCCTCTGATTCATTTGGAAATGATTCCTCTCAATATTTGCTCAGTACATTAAGAATCTAAGGGAAAAGAGTAAATTCTGCAAGTCACTTATGCAGTAGGTGTTTAATCATGAGTTCAGCACTAATAACATCAGATTAATAAATTGCTTTAGTTCTGCACCCTCCACAAACACACACACACATAACGCACAGAGAGAAACCAATGCTATTGTTTGATGATAGAATCCATATCCAAGCAAGAAGATAGCAAAGACTTCAAACTCAAAGTTGTTAAGCAGTAGCCTAAAAAGATGTGGGAAAAATGACTTCCATTACAGCTATCTTAACGTTTAATTTTAATATCAATTGTTCCAGGCAACACTTAAAACAGTATTATCAATCTTTACCGCTGATAATTTTTTAATCAAAACTATATCTGATTTGCTAATATTACTATTATTAATCATCAAAAGTGGCCACATTAAAAGTAAGAGAAAAATACTGACCTTTGGTCTTTCTCGGGAAAAAAAGCATTTGTTCGAATAGTTCAGCTTCTCATGTCCGATACTTATTGCCGCTGCATCCAACTGAAACATATATAGCGTGGCTGGTCATGGATCTGAAACCTATACATTTTAATCTCCTCATTCAGGTTTTGATTTTGACAATTCGAGAGTTCATTATAAATCTGCTTTCATTATTGGGAAAATGCCTCATTAGCCCTGTGCAGTGACGTAGGAGAAACTTGTGTTAAAAAAAAAAAATTGTAAATAATAAAAGTAAAATAAAAAAAATGTATATTTCACATGATTTGCTAGGATGAACAAATAAAAATATATTTTCGTATAGGGAATAAGCAGTGGCAGATGTATATATCAAATTTGGGGGCTTAAGCACCCATTGACCTTGTCAAAGAGTGTATGTATTGTTTAGCCAAAAAAATAAAATTTCGGTCAAAACTTTATTTTAGAAGTACTCGGAAATTAATCCATACAATTTATAACCTAAAAACAATAACAACTAGTAGCCGTCACCTCTCATCCCTATCTTTCTTCCTTACTATCCTGTTTCTTCTCTTTCACGCCTGCAATCCAAGGCTCTGGTCCATGTACGCTTTTCTCTCTCTCTCTCTTTAAAACGCCTCTTTGCAATCCAAGGCTTTGGTCCATGAATTAACGTATATGTGATATTTTTGTTTGTGGAGCCTTAATGGTTATGGAGTTCTGATTGTTAATTTATAGGTACTTGCTCCAATTGTCTCATTCCTAATGCCAAGATACCAGTTCAGTGCAGCAAACAAAAGGGGTGCCATAGTATCTAGGGATAAGGCAGGCATTACTGGCCAAGTATTCGGATCCACTAGTATTCACTGGATCCATTAGGGTACGAACAGGTTATGAGATCCTTCGGGTAACTGCTTACTTGCAACAGAATCTGAGCAAGTTGACAGTACCATTCCTAGTTCTTCATGGCTCTGATGATGCGGTCACTGACCCAGAAGGCTCTAAGAAACTCTATGAAGAGGCTTCTTCAACTGATAAAAGTATCAAACTGTATCAAGGGTTGCTGCAGTTTAAAACGCCTCTTTGCAATACAATTTATATACAATAGATATACAAACATAGACCGTCATGATACAGAAAGTATACATAATAAACTGTCAATATACAAAATAGACAAAAATATATAAAATAAACTGTTACTATACAAAATAGATAGTCACTATACAAAAATATACAAAAAAGATTGTTACTATACAAAAAATATACAAAATATATGTAACTGTACAAAATATAGACCAAAAAGATATAACTATACAAAATATATACAAAAAAGACAATCACTACACAAAATACATGATACACTCCAAATACACAGTGTGCACACATTACACATACAAAATTATATATAATTTATATATACTATGTTCAGATATTAGTCATTATATACAATTTTGATACATTGTTCAGGCAGATTATACTTTTACGATACAAAATATATACACTTCGATACACAAAAGGTAGGATCAATATACACCAAGGGTACACTGTCAAACTTAGGATACAATATTTACACATTTAAAAATAAATATTTATATAACATGCCAAGCAAGGGTCGAACCTATGACCTTCAGCTTAGGAAGCAAGCGCCTATCCACTGAGCTATAGGCACATATGTTGCCATACTTATTCCTTTAGGCTACTATATGAACTACTTTTGGGCGAAAGGCTATTTTTTGTAAGTAGGATAAAACATGGGCTAATAAAAATTTTGAGGGGCTATAGAGGGTAGTTTTCTCTATTTTTTTACGTTAATATTTTGCCCCTTTTGTGCTGAACTGGACCAGAACGTGAACCCACCTTCCCCAAGCGCATAGCAACTTAAATAAAAAGGCAGTAGCCTATAAAAATGACACGTGTCATTCCTAATGTTGATTTGGAAGGTCCCGTTCTTCTAAACATAAAAAAATATTCTTCTCTGCCCATTATACCAGCCATTTTCGAGAGCTTTGAAGGTGGGTATTGACTTGGAATTTTCTTTGGTTTGAAGAGGTAAGTGAATTCTTTTTTTAAATACCTCCAATTGGTTCTTTATTCTGTTAAGGGCTTTTTAATTTTTTCCTTAATTTTGGTCTATAAAATGTTAGGTTTAGGAATGGCAAACATCACGTTGAATAAATTGTGCATGGACGAAGATGATCCAATGCTCAATGCTGAACTGCAATGCAAACATGGTATTTTGCTGCAAATGCAAACTTCTTGGTTAGCTCGGAATCCCGATTTTGGTCTTGTCCTCACTATGAGGTATGTGTTCTTGTTCTAAACCCAACTCATTAACTTGAAAATTAATGTTAATTGGGTCGTTTGTGAATTCTTTAAATTTCAGGCCACAAAGTGCAAGTTTTTTAAATGGGGAGACAACGATAGAGTCGATGAAAGATCAAAGTTTATTCTTCCAAGATTGGTAAATAAAATCAAAGAGCTGGAAGAAAATTACGACCGTCTTAAACTGCATTTGAATGAGCTTGAAGATTCAAAACAGAATGTTAATGTGAAAGAGAAGACTATGAATGAAAAAATTAGAAGGAATTTGTGTGGAAAAATGACTTGGTGTATTATGGTTTTGGTACTCGTTGTGTTTGTTAGCAGCTTAATCTAAGTTGGAAACTTGAAGAAAAATCAATTAGAGTTGCCATAGTAGCTGGTTGTTGTAGTAGTATAAGATCATTTTGGTTGTTGTCCTAATAGAAGATCATTTTGTTATTAATGTCGGATAGGCTAAGTTAGATGGTTTGGTTGTGTACTTCATTTTGGTGTTGTAATGAAACATAATTCCGATATTGAATTAGAATGATACATCATTTTGGCAACATTGTCCACGACTTACAAAACATCCACTATTACTCAACCATTTTGATTGGAAGCTTCCTTCCCAATGGATGAATCCAAATTAACTAGACATGATCGAGAACTAGTCAAAATTATGGCAAAACATTTACTAGAGCTAAGCTCCTACATCAACTGGGAAAGAAAATGAGCTACAGTTAACAAAATTTAAGAAATGTAATGCAAAACATGAGCAAGATGAACAAGTCCTTAAGATGAGTTACTAGACTATACTCTGACATGGAGATTTCCTTTAGTACCAAACCAATTGCATATGAAGAAAACTATTATAACTTGTAACAAATCATTCCAAAATCACATTCAAATACCAATAATATAATAACAAAACAAACGTTTCCAACATATGTTATAGTACCATTTTTAGCAGCAAACTATTAGCTTTTAACAAGTATGCCAAGATCCGGGCATTAATAACAACAAAAATTCCAGTAACTTATTAACAAAAAACACACATAAGGTCCTATAAACTCTATAATTTTCCATGGTTCTTGGGATTGTGAACCAGCATTCCTTGATCTCAGACTAATTTCTTGAAGTCTTCTTGTTGTAATTGCTTGTTTTCCTTTCCACTTCAGTCCACTTGTGGGTTTGAAACCAATATCACCAGTAACAACAACTGATCTTGTTATCTTTGTTGATGATCTAGTGGACACTATTCTGCTACTTGGCAGCCCATGCTATACAAAAAAATAACTTATTAGTTTAAGGAAAGGTGCAGCAGAAGATAACATAACTGATTACATCTTCACTTACATTAATAGTTGTGAAGCCATTCTCAGACTGAAAGACACCCATTCCCATCAGTCTTGGCCTTTTATATGGTGTTGAACTTCCAATACCCCTTGCCCTTCCTCTAGTTGAAGTTGGTGCAATATACATTATGAGGTGTATTTGGAGCTGAACATGAAAACCAACTCTCATGTGAAAATCAATATCTGGCCCAGCCTCACCACGTGGTACATCTTTACTATCAACATCAGCTTTCTCCTTTGAAATGACCTATTTTCCTTCCTAATCTGCATGTACTCTTCATGTACATCACTGCCATAATCACCCCCCCCCCCAATGAAGTCACTATCATCAGAATCAACAATATCTTTAATTGATTCATCAAATCTAGTATGACTTGAGTAATCTTCAGTAGGAGAAGATTCTGGATCTGAAAGTGCAGCAACTGTGTGTGGAGGAGCAAAAGTGTTTTGGGTAGGAGCAACATTAATTGAAGATGGGGAAGTGTTTGGAGGAGCAGCAAAACCATTAAAAGCAACCCCTTTATTAAAAGCTGAACAAGATTCCTCCCCAGGCATGTGCACATATACTTCCAAAACAGCCCCATATTGTGAAGACTTACCAATTGCTAAAAGAGCCCTATTATTTTCAATATCTCCTAAAATGCCATAGTTAGGTGGTCGAATACTAAATTTACAATCTGAGTTGTACCCTAATTCTTTAATATAATCCTTCAACTCAAAATAGAAAATGGCATCCACATCAACATCAAAGTATTCAGACATTACCCTACCAATATATTTTGGTTCCCCATTTTCAAGGTTTAACACCCCATCATGAAATAGTCTTAAAGTGATTAAAGAAAACCCACTCATACCTATATGCAAACAAAGCAAACACAAAGCTATAAAACAAAATTCAGCATAAATCGACAAACTGTACATAGTGGTATTATAAAAGTACTTATTTCACTGAACCCATGCAC
This sequence comes from Nicotiana noctiflora, assembly GCA_032618575.1. NCBI lineage: Eukaryota > Viridiplantae > Streptophyta > Magnoliopsida > Solanales > Solanaceae > Nicotiana > Nicotiana noctiflora. The sequence goes on from JASVEL010006935.1 coordinate 36,135, forward strand.
AATCGAATCTAGAAAAATAGCATTCGGACAAGAAACCTGTGATGACCCAAAGGGTCATCACCTATTTTCCTCATTTGTTCCGCACTTCTGAGGCCTTGAAAACATTATTTTAGGTTACCTCGATTTACGTGCATGATCCGGGCATGTAGCCGGAAAGATTTTATGATAGAATATGTGAATTCTATGAGAAATTTGAAGAAAAATGATATTAATATTGATATAGTTGACTTTAATCAACATTTTTGGTAAACGGACCCGGACCCGAGATTGGACGTTCCCGTAAGGTCCGTAGGAAAATATGGGACTCGGGCATGTGTCCGGAGTTGAATTATGAGGCCTAGAGCCTAAGATATGAATTTTTCTGTTAAATTGTTTCTACTGAAATTATTAAATGAAAATGGATTAAACGACCATGGTATCGGGTTCGTATTTTGGTCCCGACGCCCGGTATAAGTCTTAAATATTATATATGTGCTTTCTACAAAGTTTGGTGACAATTGGATGTCGTTTGATGTGTTTTGAACCTTAAGTTCCAAATTTGAAAGTTATGAAACTAAAAGAAAGATAATCATGAACTTGAGGCTTGATTTGATAAAAACGAGGTTATATTGGCGATTTGATCGCACGAGCAAGTTTGTAGTATGTTTTTGAAGTTGTGTGCATGTTTGGTTTGGAGCCCGGGGGCTCGGATAACGATTTCATAGGCCGTTGGAGCAAACTCTGAAAAATAACACAGCTGGTTTTTCACCCAGCTGGTATCTTCGCAAATGCGAAGATTTTCTCGCAATTGCGAGAAGAGCCAGGTTAGCCTTGGTTAGCAATGCGAACCAGACTTCGCAAATGCGAAGTTGGCAGGGGTGTGCAGTGGTTCGCAAATGCAAACTATACCTCGCAAATGCGAGGCCTTCAGTAAATAACACATCTTCGCAAATGCGACTAAAATGTCGCAAATGCGAAGGTCCCAATAATCTAGCCTTGTTCGCAAATGCGAACATAATATCGCAAATGCGATGCTGACAGTCCCCAAGCCTGCTATGTTCGCAATTGAGAACAAACGTTCGCATTGGCAATAACCACAGCTGTGCAAATTTATACTTAAACGAATTTTTGACCTCTTTTCCTCTTTCTTTCAAAACCCAACACACCACACACGATTCTCCAAGAGTAAAATCACTCCAAAACACTTGTAAGTCACTTTTTACTTAATTCTTTCAATTCCTAACATCATTAAACATATTTTTAAAGAGAAATAAAAGGTTTTCATGGTAGAAATTCTTGTTTTTGGGTAGAACCTAGGATTTTCAGGAATTGGGGAATTGGACCTCGAATTGAGGTCCGATTTTGAAACAAATCATATATTTGAACTCGTGAGGGAATGGGTAACCGGATTTTCATCCGAACCCCGAGTTCCGACAACGTGGGGCCATGGGCATTTTGGGAATTTTTGGGATAAACTTTAAGAAAATCATTTTTAAGCATCCAAACTAAGTTATATAGTATTTATTAATGTAATGGAATCAATTGTGATTAGATTCGAGCAAGTTGAAAGCGGAAATTCGAGGTAAAGCTGTAGTTGAAGGATAAATTGGGCTTCAAGGCTAGATGTAAGTGTTTGATCTATCCTAGCTTGAGGGAATAGGATTTATGTGCTATTTGCTATGTGATCGAGTGCGGTGTATGGGTTGTGGTGACGAGCATCCATACACTGGCGTCTAGCATGACCGTGAGTCGTTGTTGATATCTATTGTGGGATGTTTTTAAGATGAAATCTTGAACCCTTTTCGGGTTGTTAAATTGATCACTGTTTTCCCTTGCCGGGACTTATTGTAAAGTGGATTATTATTTTCCCTTGCCGGGACCTTGTTGTGATGATTGTTGTGTCCCTTGCCGGGACGGTTCATGATTATTGTTTTCATTCTTTTGCCCTTAACTGTGATTGTTATTTGGGTGAGGAAGAGTGATAATGCACGAAGGGTGATGTCGTGCCTTGTTTACTGATTTTGCACGAAGGTTAATGTCGTGCCTTATATTATTGATTATGCACGAAGGGTAATGCCGTGCCTTGTTATTGATTATGCACGAAGGATCATGTCGTGCCTTGTGATATTGATTATGCATGAAGGAATATTCCGTGTCGTTGTTATTTGAACCATGCGTGAAGGATCATGCCGTGCCATGGAGGTGAGGATGAGAATAAAAGCACGAAGGGTGATGCCGTGCAACTATTTGCTATTCCTTGTTTTGATATTAATTGTTTCCATTATACTATGATTTCCATTACTGATTTAATAGTTGTTGCTAATGGTTGTGTTTCCCCTTTTATGATACTTCTTGTTGAATTTGTTACTTGATATTCCTTGTTATCTTGTGGTGTACATATAAATAGAACTGCACAAGTTTACGTGAGTGTCTGGTCCTAGGCTTGTCACTACTTCGCCGGGATAGGCCAGGCACTTACCAGCACATGGGGTCGGATTGTGCTGATACTGCACTTCTACGCGTTTTTGCATAGGTCCAGGTTTTGAGAAGGAGCAGCAGCAGCATAGCGGGTTTTACCCCGGATCTTCGGAAGGTTCTGGTCAGGATAGCGGGTTTTATGGACAGCGTTGCCAGAGCAGGCTTATTACCAGCTACACCAGCTACTTCTCAGGCTGGATGAGGGGCCCAGACTCCTGTTGCACGTACTCTGGATACAGTAGATCCCCAGCCTCAGGCACCAGTGGTTCAGCCAGCGTTGGCCACTCAGTCAGGTACCACCGCTCAGGCCGGAGAAGGAGCGGCCATGACTTCCGATTCTCTATGGAGACTTGATCGGTTCTTCAAGCTGTTTACCACTACTTTCAGCGGTGCCACATCAAAGGATCCTCAAGATTTCTTATTCAGTTGCCACAAGATTCTCAAGACTATGGGAATAGTGGAATCCAATGGAGTTGACTTATGCACATTCACGCTTTCAAGATCCGCCATGACTTGGTGGAGAGATTACTGTTTGACTCGACCAGCAGGGTCCTCGGGTTTATCATGGGACCAGTTTGCAGAGTTATTTCTGGAGAAGTTCCTCCCTGTTACTCAGCGGAAGGCACTTCGGAGGCAGTTTGAGCGCCTCCAGTAGGGTACTATGACCGTCACTCAGTATGAGACGAGGTTTGTTGATCTGGCACGTCATGCGGTTGTGATACTCCCCACATATCGGGAGAGGGTCCGCAGGTTTATAGATGGGCTAAATCGGCCGATTAGACTTCAGATGGCTTTGGGAGTTGGGAGTGATATATCTTTTCAGGAGGCAGCTAATGCGGCTCGTAGAGTTGAGATGGCTCTTTCTCGGGGAGGTGGGTATCCTTTAGACAAGAGGCCTCATCATTCCGGCAGATTTAATAGTTCTTCTTCTAGAGGCAGGAAATCTGTTGATAGGGGCCAGTCTTCCAGACCTTTTCATTCAGCCCTCCAGGCTTCACAGGGTGGACCAGGTGATTGTAGGTTTCGTGAGTAGTATTCAGATCAGCCTCCCATTAGTGCTCAGCCTCTTTAGAGTGTTCGTGGGATCCATTCAGGTCGTCAGGGCCAGCAGCCTCATCAACCTAAATGTTGCTACGGTTGTGGTGACCCAGGTCATCTTGTCAGGTTTTTCCCTCGAGCGACGGGAAACACTCAGCAGCGGGGCCCTCATCCCATGATCTAGGCCCCAGCAGACCCTTAGCCTGCCCAGCCAGCCAGAGGCGGGGGTAGAGATCGTAGAGGTGGAGGTCGAGACCGTAGAGGTCGAGACCGTCCAGTCAAAGGTAGAGGTCAGCCAGTGGATGACCGTCCCAGAGATGTAGCTTAGAGGGGAGGTGCTGATCTCCGATTTTATGCTTTACCAGCCAGGCCAGAGGCAGAGGCATCGGATGCTGTGATTACAGGTACCATTCTTGTTTGTGACTGAGGTGCTTCAGTGTTATTTGACCCTGGGTCTACATATTCATATGTGTCTTCCTACTTTGCACCGTATTTGGCCGTGCCTAGCTATGCCCTGGATATTCCAGTTTATGTGTCTACACCAGTGGGTGACTCTATAGTAGTCGACCGGGTGCATCGTTCGTGCGTAGTTATATTTGGGGGTCTTGAGACCCGTGTTAATCTGTTGCTATTAGACATGGTGGATTTCGATGTCATATTGGGGATGGACTGGTTGTCCCCATACCATGCTATCTTAGATTGTCATGCCAAGACAGTGACCTTAGCCTTGCCAGAATCACCCCGACTAGAGTGGAAAGGTACCTCAAGCCACTCCGTTCGCATTGTTATTTCCTATGTTAAGGCTCGACGCATGGTCGAGAAGGGGTGTCTAGCTTATTTGGCGTATGTTCGTGATTCCAGCACGGAAATTCCTTTTATTGATTCAATTCCTATTGTATGTGAGTTTTCCAAGGTTTTCCCTTCAGACTTGCCGGGCATGCCACACGACAGGGATATTGATTTCTGTATTGATCTGGCACCGGGCACTCAGCCTATCTCTATTCCACCCTATCGTATGGCCCCACCGGAGTTAAAAGAGTTAAAAGATCAGTTGCAAGACCTTCTAGAATAGGGCTTTATCAGGCCCAGAGTTTCTCCCTGGGGAGCACCCGTGTTATTTGTGAAGAAGAAGGATGGTTTGATGCGGATGTGTATTGACTATCGGCAATTAAACAAAGTGACGATAAAGAACAAGTATCCACTACCGAGGATTGATGATTTGTTTGACCAGCTCCAAGGAGCGATGGTGTTCTCGAAAATAGACTTGAGGTCGGGCTACCATCAGGTGAAGATCAGGGCGGCTGACATTCCTAAGATAGCCTTTCGCACTAGGTACGGGCACTATGAATTATTGGTCATGTCTTTTGGGTTGACCAATGCTCCAGCAACTTTCAAGGAGTTGATGAATCGGGTATTCAGGCCTTACTTAGATCCGTTCATGATAGTCTTTATAGATGACATCCTGGTGTACTCCCGCAGCCAGGAAGAGCACTAGCAGCACCTCAGAGTGGTTCTTCAGACTCTGAAGGATAATCAGCTATATGCCAAATTTTCGAAATGTGAGTTCTGATTGAGTTCGGTGGCATTTATGGGTCATATTGTATCGGTGGAAGGTATTCAGGTGGACCCAAAGAAGATTGAGGCAGTCCAGAATTGGCCTCGACCAGCTTTAGTGACCGAGATCCGGAGTTTCTTGGGGTTAGCAGGTTACTACTGTCGATTTGTAGAGGGGTTCTCTTCTATTGTAGCCCCGATGACCAGGTTGACTCAGAAGGGTGCCCAGTTTAAGTGGTCAGATGAGTGTGAGGCAAGCTTTCAGAAGCTCAACACAGCCTTGACTACAACACCAGTGCTAATACTACCTACGGGATGCAGGGCCTTATACAGTTTATTGTGATATATCCCGTACGGGGCTTGGAGCGGTATTGATACAGGATGGTAAGGTTATTGCTTATGCTTTGAGACAGTTGAAAATACATGAGAAGAATTATCCGGTTCATGATCTTGAGCTGGCAGCAGTGGTTCATGCCTTAAAAATCTGGAGGTATTATCTATATGGTGTGGCGTGTGAGGTGTACACGGATCATAAAAGCCTACAGTACTTGTTCAAGCAAAAGGAGTTGAATTTACGACATCGGAGATGGTTGGAGTTGCTGAAGGACTATGATGTCACTATCCTATATCACCCAGGAAAGGCCAATGTAGTGGCCGATGCATTGAGTAGAAAGTCTGCCAGCATGGGTAGTCTCGCGTACATTCCGGCCAGTCAGAGACTATTTGCTCTAGATGTCCAGGCCTTAGCCAACCAGTTCGTGAGGCTAGACATTTCTGAGCCTAGCAGGGTGTTAGCATGCACGATTGCTCATTCATCTCTATTAGAGCGTATATGTGAGAGGCAATGTGATGATCCTCATTTGCGTGACTTAAGAGATACTGTATAGAGGGGAGGTGCCACGAAGGTAACTCTAGATGATGACAGAGTATTGAGATTGTAGGGTCGAGTTTGTGTGCCCAATATCGAGGGGATTCGAGAGTTGATCATAGCGGAGGCCTACAGTACGCGGTATTCTATTCACCCGGGCGCCGCAAAGATGTATCAGGATTTATGGTAGCACTATTGGTGGCGCAGGATGAAGAAGGACATCGTTGCGTATGTCGCTCGATGTCTAAATTGTCAGCAAGTGAAATACAAGCACCAGAGGCCTGGTGGTGTATTCCAGAGAATCAAAATTCCCGAGTGGAAATGGGAGCGGATCACAATGGACTTCATTACTGGATTTCCTTTGACTCGGAGGAAATTTGATGCTATTTGGGTCATTGTTGATAGGATGACCAAGTCAGCACACTTCATTCCAGTATCTGTCTCTTACTCATTGGAGAGGTTAGTAGAGATTTACATCAGGGAGATTGTTCGTCTTTATGGGGTGTCGGTGTCTATTATCTTAGACCGGGGTACGCAGTTTACCTCGCATTTCTGGAGAGCGGTCCAGCAGGAGTTAGGCACCCAGGTCCAGTTGAGTACAGCTTTTCATCCTCAGACGGACGGCCAGTCCGAGAGGAGTATTCAGATCCTAGAGGACATGCTCTGAGCCTGTGTCATTGATTTTGGAGACTCGTGGGACCAATTTCTGCCATTAGCGGAGTTCGCGTACAACAACAGCCACCAGTCTAGCATTCAGATGGCCCCGTAATGCGGCGTTGCATGGTAGGAGATGTCGGTCTCCAGTCGAATGGTTTGAGCCGGGAGAGGCTCAGTTGTTGGGTACAGACTTAGTACAGGAGACCGTAGACAAGGTCAAGACTATCCAGGAGAGATTGCATTCAGCTCAGTCCAGACAGAAGACTTATGCGGATCGTAAGGTTCGAGATGTAGATTTCATGGATGGTGAGTAGGTATTACTCCGAGTATCGCCTATGAAGGGCGTGATAAGGTTTAGGAAGAAGGGCAAACTCAGTCCTAGGTATATTGGTCCATTTGAGATTCTGGACCGAGTGGGAGGGGTGGCTTACAGACTAGCTCTGCCACCTAGCTTATCAGCCGTGCATCTAGTTATTCATGTATGTATGCTTCGGAGGTACCACGACGATCCCACATATGTGTTAGACTTCAGTACTGTCTAATTGGACAATGATTTATCCTACAAAGAGGAGCCGGTGGCCATTCTAGCCCGGCAGGTTCGACAGTTGAGGTCGAAGATCTTTCCTTCTGTGCATGTTCAGTGGAGAGGTCATCCTCCTAAGGCATCGACCTGGGAGTCCGAGTCTGATATGCGGAGCCGTTACCCACATTTGTTCCCCGACTCAGGTACTTCCTTCTCTTGTCCATTCGAGGATGAACGGTTGTTTTAGAGGTGGAGGATGTGATGACCCAAAGGGTCATCACCTGCTTTCCTCACTTGTTTCGCACTTCCGAGGCCTTGAAAACCTTATTTTATGTTGCCTCGATTTACATGCATGATTTGGGCATGTAGCCGGAAAGATTTTGTGATAGAATATGTGAATTCTATGAGAAATTAGAAGAAAAATGATATTAATATTGATATAGTTTACTTCAGTCAACATTTTTGATAAACAGACCCGGACCCGAGATCGGACAGTCACTTAAGGTCCGTAGGAAAATATGGGACTCGGGCATGTGTCCGGAGTTGAATTATGAGGCCTTGAGCCTAAGATATCAATTTTTCTGTTAAATTGTTTCTGCATAAATTATTATATGAAAATGGATTAAACGACCATGGTATCGGGCTCGTATTTTGGTTCCGATACCCGGTACAAGTCTTAAATATTATATATGTGCTTTCTGCAAAGTTTGGTGATATTTGAATGTCGTTTGATGTGTTTTGAACCTTGAGTTCCAAATTTGAAAGTTATGAAACTAAAAGAAAGATAATCATGAACTTGAGGCTTGATTTGATAAAAACGAGGTTATATTGGCGATTTGATCGCACGAGCAAGTTTGTAGTATATTTTTGAAGTTGTGTGCATGTTTGGTTTGGAGCCCGGGGCTCGGAAAAAGATTTGATTGGCCGTTGGAGCAAACTCTGAAAAATAACTCAGCTGGTTTTTCACCTAGCTGGTATCTTCGCAAATGCGAAGATTTTCTCGCAATTGCGAAAAGAGCCAGGTTAGCCGTGGTTCGCAAATGTGAAGTTGGTAGGGGTGTGCAGTGGTTCGCAAATGCGAACTATACTTCGCAAATGCGAGGCCTTCAGTAAATAACCCATCTTTGCAAATGCAACTAAAATGTCGCAAATGCGAAAGCCCCAGTAATCCAGCCTCATTTGCAAATGCGAACATAATATCGCAAATGCGATGCTGACAGTCCCCAAGCCTGCTATGTTCGCAATTGTGAACAAACGTTTGCATTAGAGATAATCGCATACTTAAACGAATTTTTGACCTCTTTTCCTCATTCTTTCAAAACCCAACACACCACACACAATTCTCCAAGAGAAAAATCACTCCAAAACACATGTAAGTCACTTTTTACATAATTCTTTCAATTCCTAACATCATTAAACATGTTTTTCAAGAGAAATCAAAGGTTTTCATTGTAGAAATTCTTGTTTTTGGGTAGTACCTAGGGTTTTCATGAATTGGGGAATAGGACCTCGAATTGAGGTCCGATTTTGAAACAAATCATATATTTGAACTCGTGAGGGAATGGGTAACCGGATTTTGGTCCGAGCCCCAGTTCCGACCATGTGAGACCAGAGGTGTTTTGGGAAATTTTGGAATAAACTTTAAGAAAATCGTTTTTAAGCATCCAAACTAAGTTATATAGTATTTATTAATGTAATGGAATCAATTGTTATTAGATTCGAGCAAGTTGAAAGTGGAAATTCGAGGAAAAGCTGTAGTTGAAGAATAAATTGGGCTTCAAGGCTAGAGGTAAGTGTTTGATCTATCCTAGCTTGAGGGAATAGGATTTATGTGCTATTTGCTATGTGATCGAGTTCAGTGTATGGGCTGTGGTGACAAGCATCCATACACTGGCGTCTAGCATGACCGTGAGTCGTTATTGATATCTATTGTGGGATGTTTTTAAGGTGAAATCTTGAACCCTTGCCGGGTTGTGAAATTGATCACCCTTGCCGGGACTTATTGTAAAGTGGATTATTGTTTTCCATTGCCGGGACCTTGTTGTGATGATTGTTGTGTCCCTTGCCGGGGCGGTTCATGATTATTGTTTTCATACTTTTTCCCTTAACTGTGATTGTTATTTGGGTGAGGAAGAGTGATAATGCACGAAGGGTGATGCCGTGCCTTGTTTATTGATTTTGCATGAAGGTTAATGTCGTGCCTTAAATTATTGATTATGCATGAAGGGTAATGTCGTGCCTTGTTATTGATTATGCACGAAGGATCATGCCGTGCCTTGTGATATTGATTATGCACGAAGGAACATTCCGTGCCGTTGTTATTTGAACCATGCACGAAGGATCATGCCGTGCCATGGAGGTGATGATGAGAGTAAAAGCACGAAGGGTTATGCCGTGCAACTATTTGCTATTCCTTATTTTGATATTAATTGTTTCCATTATACTATGATTTCTATTACTGATTTAATAGTTGTTGCTAACGGTTGTGTTTCCCCTTTTATGATACTTCTTGTTGAATTTGTTACTTGATATTCCTTGTTATCTTGTGGTGTACATATATATAGAACTGCACAGGTTTACGTGAGTGTCTGGTCCTAGGCTTGTCACTATTTCGCCGGGATAGACCAGGCACTTACCAGCACATGGGGTCGAATTGTGCTGATACTGCACTTCTGTGCATTTTTGCACAGGTCCAGGTTTTGAGCAGGAGTAGCAGCAGCAGTAGAGTATTTGTGAGAGTTGAGCATTCCGAGACTAAGGTAGCTTGCAGGCGTTCGTAAGCCCGACGACTCTTCTATTTACTTATACTATTTGCTGTGATCTCATTTTTCTGAGACAGACATATATTTGTTATTTTCCTTCAGACCATTATGTGTAGTATTTATTAGTAGTTCGTGAGTTGGTGACTCCACGTCTTGGGTAGAGGATTTCATCAGTATTTTACCTTGGCATTATTTATCTTTATTTAGAAAGTCTTCCGCATTTATTAAACCGAATATTATTTCTCTTGTTGGTAAATATGAGTATAAAAATAACGATACGAACCAGATAATGTTGAATGTAGTGGCTTTCCTAACTACCATGAGTAGGTGCCATCACGATCCCGATGTCGGGGGAAAATCCGGGTCGTGACAAGTTAGTATCAGAGCTCTAGGTTACATAGGTCTCACCACTCACGAACAAGCTTAGTAGAGTTTGAGGGGTAGGTACGTAGACGTCTGTACTTGTCCTCCAGAGTCTATTGAGTTAGGAAAAAGTCTCTCATTTGTTCCTTCTTGTTGTTCGAATTGTTCCTCAAATACTGATTGAACATCTACTCTGTCCTTTCGCAGATGGTGAGGACACGCGCTTCTTCGTCCGCTGATTAGTAGCCTGAGCCCGAGGCAGCTCCCGTGAGGGGCAGGGGCCGAGGCCGTATCGGAGGCCGTGGTAGGGGCAGAGCTTAGCCCCAGGCAGCGATTCCAGAGGTGGAGCCTCGTGTTGAGATTGGTGAGGAGGTTTGAGTCCCAACAGCTCCAGTGGGCCCAACTCAGGTCCCTGGGGAGGCCTTATTTACCCCGGATCTTCGGGAGGCTCTAGTCAGAATAGCGGTATTTATTGACAGTGTTGCCAGAGCAGGCTTATTACTAGCTGCACCAGCCGCTTCTCAGGCTGGAGAGGGGTCCACACTCATGTTGCACGTACTCCAGAGCCAATAGCTCCCCAGCCTCAGGCACCAATGGTTCAGCCAGCTGTGGCCACTCAATCAAGTACCACAGCTCAGGCCGGACATGGAGCGGCCATGACTTCTGATTCACTATGGAGACTTGATCGGTTCTCCAAGCTGTTTACCACTACTTTCAGTGGTGCCACATCAGAGGATCCTCAGGATTTCTTATTCAGTTGCCATGAGATTCTCAAGACTATGGGAATAGTGGAATCCAATAGAGTTAACTTCTGCACATTCAGGCTTTCAGGATCCGCCAAGACTTGGTGTAGAGATTACTGTTTGACACGACCAGCAGGGTCCCCGGCTTTATCAAGGGACCAGTTTGCAGAGTTATTTCTGGAGACGTTTCTCCGTGTTACTCAGTGGGAGGCACTTCGAAGGCAGTTTGAGCACCTCCAGGAGGTTACTATGACTGTCACTCAGTATGAGACGAGGTTTGTTGATCTGGCACATCATGCGGTTGTGATACTCCTCACAGATCGGGAGAGGGTCCATAGGTGTATAAATGGGCTAAATCAGCCGATTAGACTTCAGATGGCTTTGGGAGTTGGGAGTGATATATCTTTTCAGGAGGCAGCTAATGCAGCTCGTAGAGTTTAGATGGCTCTTGATCGGGGAGGTAGGTATCCTTTAGACAAGAGGCCTCGCCATTCCGGCAGATATAGTGGTTCTGCTTCTGGAGGGAGGGAATCTGTTGATAGGGGCCAGTCTTCCAAACCTTTTCATTCAGCCCTTCAGGCTTCATAGGGTGGACCAGGTGATCGTGGGTTTCGTGAGCAGTATTCACATCAACCTCCCATTATTACTCAGCCTCTTTATAGTGTTCGTAGGGCCATTTATGTCGTCAGGGCTAGCAGCCCCATCAGCCTAAATGTTGCTACAGTTGTGGTGACCTAGGTCATCTTGTAAACTCTTACATTCGAGGACGAATGTTCCTAAGGGGGGGGAGGGCGTTATAACCCATATCCACACACGTTAGTTCATTCCATAAGTTAGATAACACAAATCCAAGAAGGAATTATCCTTGAGATGATAAGAAGTTAATCCGATTAATCTTAAGTGATACAAGGGTGCATAAGGGTGATTAACAAGTATTAGACGTTAAACGAATCAAGGATGTTGTAACTCGTACTTTTGGGTAAACCTATAAATGATTAGTATACTTAGGAGGTCATGATTTAAGGTATTTGAATCATATAATATCCGTATCATAATTCTTGAAGTCAAGCGAGTTATGAAACAAAAGTCGACAAAAGTTGTTGCAACTTAGGTTCATAGTTTTACCTAAACTTTAGGTAAAATGTTATTAAGTATTTTTCCCAATATACTTGGAATTACGGGGTGATCTACCCACCAAATTGAAGATCTATGATTCTAGTTTCCAACGCATTAAACGGTTTAGCAATACGACATTGGAATAGAGAGATATAGACATTTTCGTGAGACTGCACAAGCTGCTAGGTGCAAGTAGGTGAGTCACCTACTTGGTTTAATGTCGGCCCAAAAGAGGGGATTTCGGGTCAGATAAGCAGCCCATTAAAAGGCTTATCTTCTGCAATATATACCTCTTTATATTTCACAAATAACCAGACCTAAGGCTCTGCAAAATTCCTCCCAAAAATTATCCACAAACCCTAATTGATTTTCCCTCTCTTTCAAGTTCAAATTGGGGGTAAACACTAGAGTTTGAAGAACCAAGTTAAAGGCTGAGTTATCCAACAACAAAGGTGAGTTTACTGCTATATTTCATACATTTATTCTTCTGTAAATTCATGGCAATTCGTTATATACATGTAAGAACTCACGGGACGGTGATCGGAAGCCGTGAGTTCAAGTTATTCACTTGTAGCGGACTGTTTTGTGGACTGTTTTGTGTTGCTGTTGGGCTGCATTTTTTATTACTGTTTTGTGGAGTTTTGGAGGAGGCAGGGTGTGGAGAAACACCATATATATGTTGGGTTGTGGTTTGCTAGTTCTTGGTAATATTTTTGGGTCGTTTGATACGACTATAGTGGCCGTCATATGTATGATGTGATTAGGTTGTGTGTGGACTGTTTTGGAAGGCTCAATATGTTTATTATTGATGTTGTTTAGGCTGTTTGGTGATTGTTTTGAATGGTGTGAAGTCCTATATATAGGGGAGGTGCTGTCCGTTTCATCACAAAATAGATTGTGGTTGGTACATAATAGTTGCGACGCTTAAACGTTAACGATAGTGTCATTTCTCCTATTGTAGACTAAGGAGTCGTGACGTTTGCATAGCTTGAGGTTGTGGCAGTATATACAAGGTATGTGTGGCTATCCCTTTCCTTCTTTTGCACGACTCCGATTGTACATAATGTAATGAACGAGCTTCCAAAGATACTTTATTCTTAGAAGCTAAGCAGTACTTACATTGTTTCCCCTCTTATGGAACAATAGATGTTGATGTTGCTTCTCTTATTCTTATGTTATCAATCTTGTTGGTACTTCTTGATTCCTATAAGGTTCATAGTGAAGAGTTAGTCCTAATAAGGTGTACATAGGATACCGACCTTACGTCACTCCGAAAGGTCTACAAGGTGTTTCCATGAGTCGAGCATGCATTATATATATGTATCTATTTTACTCTACCGAGCCGCGCTATAGTCGGCCGGGTACGGCACCTATTGTGCAACCACTGATCAGTTGGGTTTTATCGAGCTCCACGTGGCCGGGTACGATTCTACCGAGCCTTATAATGGCCGGGTATGTTTTTACCGAGCCTATTACGGCCGGGTACGATATGATAATGATGATGCCCACAGAGGCGTATGTTTTAAAAGATTATGTATTTATACATATGTATCCTGTATTTCATGTCAGTAGCCCTCAGAGGTACTCAGATGTTACAGGTTGTATATTCTCTACCCCTGCTCACATTGTTGTTCATATTTATGGTTCTCTGCCTTACATACTCAGTACTTTATTCGTACCGACGTCCTTTTATTTGTGGACGCTGCATGTCGTGCTGCAGGTCCTGATAGACAGGCAGGTGTAGCTCCCCCATCACAGTAGGTTGTCCAGTTCAGCGGTGATTGGCGAGATCCCTTCTCCGGACTTGCCTTGGTCTTGGTATGCATTTTTGTTATAGACATTATGGGTATGTCGTGGCCCTGTTCCGACTATGTTGCAGCACTTATGTTCCTTTAGAGGCTCATAGACAAGTGTTGACTCATGTATAGTTTGGTATGCCTTGTCGGCTGGTTTTTGTTGTATAGTTTTTCATTTTAGCGTGGAAGCTTGTACCATGTTTCTTGATTGTCTGGTCATCCCATGTTATGTAGGTTCATGCAATCATATTTTATTGTTGGTTGTTCATGATCCATGTCTACCATTTATATTGGTCTAGTCAGCCTAAAAGATAATAAAGAAGGTTAGATAAAAGGTACGTTGGTGCTTGGCAAGTATGGTCGGGTGCTAGTCATGGTCCTCCGGTTTGGGTCGTGACAAACTTGGTATCAGAGCAAGTCTGTCCTAGGGATTGTCTATGAGCCGTGTCTAGTAGAGTCTTGATTATGGATGTGTAGCGCGCCACATTTATAATCGGGAGGCTACATGACATCTAGGGTTGTTACCTTCTTCCTGAATCTAGATCGTGCATAGAGTTGAGTCGTAAGTGTTTGTCTCTAATATTCACCTTGTTTTCTTTCAGCGATGCCTTCGACTAGGAAACAAACAATTAGTAGACGACTTGATACAGTTGCGGGAGAGGGTACCAGTCAGGTGCCCCAAGCCAGAGCAGGCCAAAGTGAGGCTCAGAGTGAGATGACGTCTCATACCTCATCTACTCCGTCTCCTCCAGAGGATATTAGGTGGCACCCAGCACCTCCAGCTCCTCCGTCTGGCACTATAGACCAGGATATGCGGGGTGCTTTGCAGTTATTGACAAGCTTGGTAGCTGCTCAGGCTCAGAGGCAGAATATAGGTGCTGCTGATAACCAGTTAGTACAAGAGTTCGTGATTTTATTAATTTAGACCCTCCGGTGTTTACCGGATCAGACCCCAAGGAGGATCCGCAGACTTTTATTGACCAGGTTCATCGTACACTACGGGTTATGCATGTTAGTGATACGGCAGTAGAGTTGGCTTCTTATCGGCTATGGGATTTAGCGGTTCTTTGGTATGATAGTTGGGAGAGATACAGAGGTCCGAACGCTCCTCTAGCTATGTGGAAGGATTTTTCTGAGGCCTTTCTTCGTCACTATTTGCCAGTTGAGATACGACGAGCTAGAGCTGATAAGTTCTTGAACCTTAGACAAGGTAATATGAGTGTGCGAGAGTATAGTATGCAGTTTGATTCTTTAGCAAGGTATGCTCCCCATATGGTGGCCGAGATGAGTGATCGGGTGCATTTGTTCGTGAACGGGTTGGGACCCCATCTGATAAATGAGTGTATGACAGCCTCCTTGGTAGAAGGCATAGATATTTCCCGTATTCAAGCTTATGCTCGGACCCTAGAGGATCGTAAGCGCCAGCAGAGGGCAGATAGGGAGCAGGATAGGGGCCAGCATAAGAGGGCGAGATTTGCAAGGTATTCTGATGACTTAAGAGGCAGCGCCAGGCCCCAGTCTTCGAGGAGTTCGGCGCCATCTGTAGCTAGTGCTCCTCCACAGTTTGAGAGGCCTCGATATGATCGATCCTATTCTGGTCCAGGTCAGAGTTCGCAGGCATCTGGATCGCAACATCACAGGGATACTAGTCAGACGAAACCCCCAACACCACGTTGTGATCAGTGCGGCAAGGCCCACTTTGGACTGTGCCGTCGAGGTTCTGATGCGTGTTATTCTTGCGGACAGCCTGGCCATATGATTAGGGATTGTCCTAACAGGGGAGGTGATGGTATGGCTCAACCGACTAGATATGTGTCTGGTTCTTCCTCATCAGTTCGACCTCCAGCACGGGGTTTTCAGCAGTCGACAGGTCGTGGTAGAGGTAGAGGTGCAGGGCCGAGTTCGAGTGGTGCTCAAAATCGAACATATGCTCTAGTAGGTCGACAGGATCTCGAGTCATCTCCAGATGTTGTTACAGGTATATTATCCGTGTTTTCTTATGATGTATATGCGTTGATTGATCCGGGATCTACATTATCATATGTTACACCCTTTGTGGCTAATAAGTTTGGCATTGAACCTGAATTGATAAGTAAACCCCTTGCGGTATCTACTCCAATAGGAGATTCTGTGATTGCTAGAAGGGTATATAGAGGTTGCACTGTGATGATTTGTAGTCGTCAAACCTCGGCAGATTTATTTGAATTAGAAATGGTTGATTTTGATGTGATACTGGGAATGGACTGGTTGGCCTCATGCTATGCAAATGTTGATTGTCGTATGAAGATGGTTAAGTTTCAATTTCCTGGTGAACCCGTCATTGAATGGAAGGGGAACATTGCTACATCGAAAGGTAGGTTTATTTCCTATCTTAAGGCAAGGAAAATGATCTCAAAAGGTTACATTTATCATCTTGTTCGCGTTAGGGATGCGGAGGCGAAGCTGCCTACTCTACAATCTATCCCCGTGGTCAATGAATTTCCAGATGTTTTCCCAAATGAACTCCCAGGCCTTCCTCCAGAAAGGGAGATTGAGTTTAGCATTGATGTCTTGCCTGACACTCGACCGATCTCTATCCCTCCATATAGAATGGCCCCGGCAGAGCTGCGAGAGTTGAAGGCGCAGTTAAAGGACTTGCTGGATAAGGGCTTCATTAGGCCTAGCACTTCACCTTGGGGTGCTCCAATCCTATTCGTGCGGAAGAAAGATGGGTCATTACGGATGTGTATCGACTATCGACAGTTGAATAAGTTTACTATAAAGAACAAGTATCCACTTCCAAGAATTGACGACCTATTTGACCAACTCCGGGGTGCCAAGTATTTCTCCAAGATTGACTTACGTTTAGGGTATCATCAGGTGAGGGTTAAGGAGAAGGATATTCCAAAGACGGCCTTTCGGACAAGATATGGGCACTTTGAGTTCTTGGTGATGTCGTTCGGGCTAACAAATGCCCCGGCAGCTTTTATGGATCTCATGAATACTCTATTCAGGCGCTATCTTGATGTGTTCGTGATTGTATTCATCGATGACATTCTGGTGTATTCTCGTTCGGAGGAGGAACATGCGAGCCACTTGCGGATAGTATTACAGATGCTTCAGGATCGTAAGTTATATGCTAAGCTCGCCAAATGTGAATTATGGCTGAACTCGGTAGCATTCCTTGGCCATGTGATATCTGACGAGGGTATTAGTGTCGACACTCAGAAGATTGATGCAATAAAGAATTGGCCGAGACCTACAACACCATCAGAAGTTCGTAGCTTCCTAGGGCTAGCAGGATATTATAGGCGATTTGTAGAAGGGTTTTCCTCTATATCAGCACCATTGACTAAGTTAACACAGAAAGCTACCAAGTTCCGGTGGTCTAACACTTGTGAACGTAGTTTTCAGGAGCTGAAGGATCGATTGACATCCGCACCGGTGCTCACTCTCCCTGAAGGAACAGAAGGATATGTGGTATATTGTGATGCCTCAGGTATAGGTTTGGGGTGCGTGTTGATGCGGCATGGGAAGGTGATTTCATATGCATCAAGACAATTGAAGAAGCATGAAAAGAATTATCCAACCCATGATTTGGAATTGGCTGCGGTAATATATGCTTTGAAGATATGGCGGCACTACTTATACGGCGTCCATGTTGACATCTACACAGATCACAAGAGTCTACAATACATCTTCAAGCAGAAAGAGTTGAATTTGAGGCGGCGTAGGTGGCTTGAATTACTGAAGGACTACGACGTCGAGATATTGTATCATCCCGGTAAAGCCAATGTTGTGGCGGATGCTCTCAGCCGTAAGTCAATGGGAAGCTTAGTACATATTGATGCAGGTAGATGGGGGTTGACTAAAGAGCTTCATCAGCTAGCCAATATGAGAATCGGATTGTTAGACTCTGATGACGGAAGTGTTACTGTACAGAATACATCAGAATCATCTTTGGTAGCAGAGATAAAAGCATGGCAATATGAAGATCCTATCTTACTACGATTGAGAGAGAACATTCAGCAGTGTAAAATTACGGCTTTTGAGATCGGAGGAGATGGGGCACTGAGATACCAGGGCCGATTATGTGTGCCGAATGTAGCAGGATTGCGAGAAAAGATTATGAATGAAATTCATCAATCCCGATATTCCATCCATCATGGCTCAACAAAGATGTATCATGATGTCAAAGAGCAATATTGGTGGGATAACATGAAAAAGTCTATTGCAGAATTTGTAGCCCAGTGTCCCAATTGTCAACAAGTAAAGATAGAACATCAGAAACCCGGTGGATTGCTTCAGAATATAGAAATTCCGACTTGGAAATGGGAGGTGATTAATATGGACTTCGTTATTGGATTACCTCGATCTTATCATAAGTTTGACTCTATCCGGGTGATAGTTGATCGACTTACAAAATGTGCTCACTTTCTGCCAGTTAAGACAACTTACTCGGCTGAAGATTATGCGAAGTTGTATATCAAGGAGATTGTTAGGCTTCATGGTGTGCCGGTATCTATTATATCAGATCGAGGAGCTCAATTTACGGCTAACTTTTGGAGGTCTTTTCAGAAAGGTTTAGGCACACGAGTGAATCTCAGCACTGCATTTCATCTGCAGACTGACGGACAGGCTGAACGTACCATTCAGACATTGGAAGATATGCTACGAGCATGTGTTCTAGATTTTAAGGGAAATTGGGATGACCATCTTCCACTCATAGAATTTGCCTACAATAATAGCTACCATTCCGGTATTAAAATGGCCCCATATGAGGCACTATATGGGAGGAGATGTAGATCACCAGTTGGATGGTTCGAAGTCGGTGAAACAGAATTATATGGGCCAGATTTGATTCACCAAGCCATTGAGAAGGTGAAAGTGATACGGGAACGATTGAGGACGGCACAAAGCAGGCAAAAGTCTTATTCCGATGTCCGACGTCGTGATTTAGAATTTGAGGTTGGTGATTGGGTTTTCCTGAGGATTTCACCAATGAAGGGTGTTATGCGTTTTGGGAAGAAAGGTAAGCTGAGTCCAAGGTATATCTGTCCGTATAAAATTCTTCAACGAATTGGACAAGTTGCTTATGAGTTAGAATTGCCATCCGAATTAGAATTTGTCCACCGGTATTCCATGTATCTATGTTGAGGAAATGTATTGGAGACCCTTCTTGAGTTGTCCCTATCAAAGATGTTCAAGTTACGGAGGATCTATCATATGAAGAAGTGCCAGTGGCCATATTAGATCGACAAGTCCGCAAGCTGAGAACAAAAGATGTAGCTTCCGTCAAAGTATTGTGGAGGAACAAGAATATGAAAGAAATGACATGGGAAGCGGAAGAAGAGATGAAGTCTAAATACCCTTACCTATTCCGGAATGATGATAACAAGGATGTTGGTGGAACGCAAGATACATTATAAAGGTGAAATGGCTTTATGAGGTAAGCAATAACTTGAGAACTCTCTTGCTTAATACAAAGTGGTGATATGTAAATAATGTCCATGTCCATAATGCTTTGTGTAGCCTTGTGTGGTCATACTTTGAGCTTCACTGCTTGCAAATTTTGCTAGTGACCATTTTATAGGGGAAAATTGACCAAAAATTTCCGCTAGAATCCACGATGATTTGGACTCCCCATAAACCCTTACATTCGAGGACGAATGTTCCTAAGGGGGAGGGTGTTATAACCCATATCCACACACGTTAGTTCATTCCATAAGTTAGATAACACAAATCCAAGAAGGAATTATCCTTGAGATGATAAGAAGTTAATCTGATTAATCTTAAGTGATACAACGGTGCATAAGGGTGATTAACAAGTATTAGACGTTAAACGAATCAAGGATGTTGTAACTCGTACTTTTGGGTAAACCTATAAATGCTTAGTATACTTAGGAGGTCATGATTTAAGGTATTTGAATCATATAATATCCGTATCATAATTCTTGAAGTCAAGCGAGTTATGAAACAAAAGTCGACAAAAGTTGTTGCAACTTAGGTTCATAGTTTTACCTAAACTTTAGGTCAAATGTTATTAAGTATTTCTCCCAATATACTTGGAATTACGGGGTGATCTACCCACCAAATTGAAGATCTATGAGTCTAGTTTCCAACGCATTAAACGGTTTAGCAATACGACATTGGAATAGAGAGATATAGACATTTTCGTGAGACTGCACAAGCTGCTAGGTGCAAGTAGGTGAGTCACCTACTTGGTTTAATGTCGGCCCAAAAGAGGGGATTTCGGGTCAGATAAGCAGCCCATTAAAAGGCTTATCTTCTGCAATATATACCTCTTTATATTTCACAAATAACCAGACCTAAGGCTCTGCAAAATTCCTCCCAAAAATTATCCACAAACCCTAATTGATTTTCCTCTCTTTCAAGTTCAAATTGGGGGTAAACACTAGAGTTTGAAGAACCAAGTTAAAGGCTGAGTTATCCAACAACAAAGGTGAGTTTACTGCTATATTTCATACATTTATTCTTCTGTAAATTCATGGCAATTCGTTATATACATGTAAGAACTCACGGGACGGTGATCGGAAGCCGTGAGTTCAAGTTATTCACTTGTAGCGGACTGTTTTGTGGACTGTTTTGTGTTGCTGTTGGGCTGCGTTTTTTATTACTGTTTTGTGGAGTTTTGGAGGAGGCAGGGTGTGGAGAAACACCATATATATGTTGGGTTGTGGTTTGCTAGTTCTTGGTAATATTTTTGGGTCGTTTGATACGACTATAGTGGCCGTCATATGTATGATGTGATTAGGTTGTGTGTGGACTGTTTTGGAAGGCTCAATATGTTTATTATTGATGTTGTTTAGGCTGTTTGGTGATTGTTTTGAATGGTGTGAAGTCCTATATATAGGGGAGGTGCTGTCCGTTTCATCACAAAATAGATTGTGGTTGGTACATAATAGTTGCGACGCTTAAACGTTAACGATAGTGTCATTTCTCCTATTGTAGACTAAGGAGTCGTGACGTTTGCATAGCTTGAGGTTGTGGCAGTATATACAAGGTATGTGTGGCTATCCCTTTCCTTCTTTTGCACGACTCCGATTGTACATAATGTAATGAACGAGCTTCCAAAGATACTTTATTCTTAGAAGCTAAGCAGTACTTACATTGTTTCCCCTCTTATGGAACAATAGATGTTGATGTTGCTTCTCTTATTCTTATGTTATCAATCTTGTTGGTACTTCTTGATTCCTATAAGGTTCATAGTGAAGAGTTAGTCCTAATAAGGTGTACATAGGATACCGACCTTACGTCACTCCGAAAGGTCTACAAGGTGTTTCCATGAGTCGAGCATGCATTATATATATGTATCTATTTTACTCTACCGAGCCGCGCTATAGTCGGCCGGGTACGACACCTATTGTGCAACCACTGATCAGTTGGGTTTTACCGAGCTCCACGTGGCCGGGTACGATTCTACCGAGCCTTATAATGGCCGGGTATGTTTTTACCGAGCCTATTACGGCCGGGTACGATATGATAATGATGATGCCCGCAGAGGCGTATGTTTTAAAAGATTATGTATTTATACATATGTATCATGTATTTCATGTCAGTAGCCCTCAGAGGTACTCAGATGTTACAGGTTGTATATTCTCTATCCCTGCTCACATTGTTGTTCATATTTATGGTTCTCTCCCTTACATACTCAGTACTTTATTCGTACTGACATCCTTTTATTTGTGGACGCTGCATGTCGTGCTGCAGGTCCTGATAGACAGGCAGGTGTAGCTCCCCCATCACAGTAGGTTGTCCAGTTCAGCGGTGATTGGCGAGATCCCTTCTCCGGACTTGCCTTGGTCTTGGTATGCATTTTTGTTATAGACATTATGGGTATGTCGGGGCCCTGTTCCGACTATGTTGCAGCACTTATGTTCCTTTAGAGGCTCATAGACAAGTGTTGACTCATGTATAGTTTGGTATGCCTTGTCGGCTGGTTTTTGTTGTATAGTTTTTCATTTTAGCGTGGAAGCTTGTACCATGTTTCTTGATTGTACTGGTCATCCCATGTTATGTAGGTTCATGCAATCATATTTTATTGTTGGTTGTTCATGATCCATGTCTACCATTTATATTGGTCTAGTCAACCTAAAAGATAATAAAGAAGGTTAGATAAAAGGTACGTTGGTGCTTGGCAAGTATGGTCGGGTGCTAGTCATGGTCCTCCAGTTTGGGTCGTGACAACTTGGTTCAGGCCCCAGCTGACCCACAGCCTGCCCAGCCAGCCAGAGGCGGGGGTATAGATCGTAGAGGTGGAGGTCAAGACTGTAGAGGTGGAGACCGTGCGGCCAGAGGTAGAAGTCAGCCAGTGGATGACCGTCCCAGAGATGTAGCTCAGAGAGGAGGTGTTGATCCCCAATTTTATACTTTGCCAGCCAGGCCAGAGGCAGAGGCATCAGATGTTGTGATTACAGGTACCATTCTTATTTGTGACAGAGGTGCTTCAGTATTATTTGACCTTGGGTCTACATATTCATATGTGTCTTCCTACTTTGCACCGTATTTGGCTGTGCCTAGCTATGCCATGGATACTCCAATTTTTATGTCCATACCAGTGGGTGACTCTATAGTAGTCGACCGGGTGCATCGTTCATGCGTAGTTATATTCGGGGGTCTTGAGACCCGTGTTGATCTGTTGCTATTAGACATGGTGGATTTCGATGTCATATTGGGGATGGACTGGTTGTCCCCATGCCATGCTATCTTAGATTGTCATGCCAAGACAGTGACCTTGGCCTTGCCAGAATCACCCGACTAGAGTGGAGAGGGCCCTCAGGCCACTCCGTTCGCACTGGTATTTCCTATGTTAAGGCTCAACGCATGATCGAGAAGGGATGTCTAGCTTATTGTGCGTATGTTTGTGATTCCAGCACGAAAATTCCTTCTATTGATTCAGTTGCTATTGTATGGGAGTTTCTCGAGGTTTTCCCTTCAGACCTGCCGGGCATGCCACCCGATAGGGATATTGATTTCTGTATAGATCTAGCATCGGGCACTCAGCCCATCTCTATTCCACCCTATCGTATTGCCCTGCCGGAGTTAAAGGATTTAAAAGATCAGTTGCAAGACCTTCTAGAAAGGGGCTTTATCAGGCCTAGTGTTTCTCCCTGGGGAGCACCCATGTTATTTGTGAAGAAGAAGGATGCTTCGATACGGATGTGTATTGACTATTGGCAATTAAACAAAGTGACGATAAAGAACAAGTATCCACTGCCGAGGATTGATGATTTGTTTGACCAGCTCCAAGGAGCGAGGGTGTTCTCAAAAATAGACTTGAGGTTGGGCTACCATCAGTTGAAGATCAACTCATTTATTTCAAAATCCTCATTCGAGGACGAATGATCTTAAGGGGGGAGGATGTAAGGCCCCGTAAAATTTTTGTGCATAAAACCTAGTAGCTGTGGTGTCATGGTCCGAATAATGTGTTAGGAATGCGTAGAATTCTTCGCGGCGAGCTTACGAGCCGCGGTTCGGACCCTTGGTAGTGATTTAAGTTTCAAAAATGTAGAGAATTAATTTTTCCGAAAAGTGTCCAATATGCTGTCAAGAATGCGATCGCAAACCTGACATGCGGACCGCATTCTGACCGCAAATCGTTCCAGAGAGTTGCCCAAATCCGTGTCAAATGTGCGGTCGATATGCGATCGCATGTCAATCTGCGGTGCACTTTTGCGACCGCAGAATCAACATGCGGTCCGCATAGTGACCGCATGTCTTAACAGAACCTGCGTAATTTTTTGAGCCATTCTGCGGTCACTATGCGGACCGCATGTTGATTCTGCGGTCGCATAGTGACCGCATATTTGACCCCGGCCCGGATTTTTGTAACATTTTGACCCGATCTCTTCTTTAATATAACACCTTTCTTCTTCATTTTATCATACCATCTCACCAAAATTAGAGAGAGAAGAGAGGGTTTTTAGAGAGAGAAGTTCTTCATCTTCAAAGAGTGTTCCAACTACTTAATTCCAAGGGATTCTAGGGCAAGGATCCAACTTCCCCAATATTTTCAAGGTAAAAACCCTAATTATTTTCTTTGATTTTCAGTTTTAATTGGGTAAAAAGAGGTTTGCATATAATAGCTTTTGAAAATAGAATTTTTACACTCATGCATGATTTTTGAACTTGATTTCTAGTAAAAAGAAGTGAGTAGAAGTAAGAGTCTTCAAAAACAAGGTTGGCAAGAGTAAGATAGCTTGGGTAAGCATAAAGTAGGAAGTTAACGGAAGAAAACTCATCACCAAGTATGTATGGCTAATTTTGATTCTTGTAAAATCGCCCAAATGTGTGCGAATTGTTTTGGCATGTGTCAAATTGAGAAATTTTACGTAATCCTTTGATTTCCTTGTTGAGCATTTGATTGATGTTGAACTATGTGTGGTATGAAATATGAATTGAAAGATAAAAAGGTAATCGAGGTTGGTAAAGAATTGGGAACAACCATTGTGATGGCATATTTGGCTTATTGTGGAAGGAATTTGAAACACCTTAATTGTGGTGAATTGTTGAACATGATTATGTGGGCATTTTCGATTTTGGAATACTTGTAACATGGTTGTGATATTGAATTGAGAAGAAATTGAGAACATGAACCAATATGTAAGTTGCTTATTTGAACTTGTTGAAATTGTGTGTAGTACCTTATCTCTGCTGTTTGAAATTGTTGTGTTTTCAACTGTAAGGCGGGGTCGTGTTGCGCGCCGCAACGTGGTGAAATAAGGTGTGGGTTGGGGTGATAAGGGTGGCCGAGGTAATAAGGGTGGTCGGGGGCAATAAGGATGGAAAGCGATCGAAATCGCCATTGAAAATTGATACATAAATCAATAATGTGAAATTGTGAAAGGAGACAGCAGGAGAGTTTGCAACCTGTGGGGCACTGATTGCCCCTTTGTTTGACTACTTGTGCTTTATGTGATTGATTGGTATTTGTTAAATTGGTTGATCGTAGGAAGTGCTTTGTGTTGAGAATTATTTGAAATGAGGAAAATGTGGAAACATGGTTGGCTGGCTTAATTAATTGTTGATGTAATTTAATGGCTTGAGTTTACTTGGGACAAAGTTTGTCCATACATACCGGTACAATTTAAGTGTACTGACGTCCCTTTTGCCGGGGGCGCTACATTCGTGTCATGATTGTAGGTGGATCAGTAGCAGGCACTTCAGCTCATCGGCAGTAGTATCTTTCATCCTCCACTGCCCGTTTTGGTGAGCCCCTTTCTTCCTCGGGGCCTTGTGTGGTTCATGCCACTCGGTTTAGATTTCATTTTGGTTTTGTAAGGTATAGCCGGAGCCTTGTTACCGGCAAGTATTGTATTTCTCTTTTTGTATCCTAGAGGCTCTGTAGACATGTAAACTGTGGGACTCCAGTCTTATGTATATATACGGTGTTATGTCGGGCGTTGTAAAAATTGAAATCTTGTTAATGAATCACTCGTATCGTTTTATTTGTTTAATGTGAAATCAATTATGGTTAGTAATATAATTGGTTAATTAGAAACAGTCAACACAGGGGTAACGCGTGGGAATGAAAGGCACCCAGGTACGCTTGACTGGGGCAACCCGGTCAGGCGCCGGTCATGTTCCTCGATTTGGGGCGTGACACTTTCGGGTTGACCAATGCTCCAGCAGCTTTCATAGAGTTGATGAATCGGGTGTTCAGGCCTTACTTAGATATGTTTGTGATAGTCTTTATAGATAAAATCCTGTGTCACGACCCGGATTTTCCCCCAACATCGGGATCGTGATGGCGCCTACTCGTGGTAGCTAGGCAAGCCACTGTATTCATACTATCCTATTTTTAACACAATTTTAATTAAATAAATGCGGAATACTTTATCGAAATAGAAATAACTAATTACAAGATGAAAATCATACTGAAATCCTCTTCCCAAGACGTGGAGTCACCAACTCACGAACTACTACTGAATACTACACATAAGAGTTTGAAAGAAATATAACATAATTCTGTTTGTCTCGGAACAAAGAGACTACAGCTAGTAACATAAATAAAGAGAGAGACGCCGGGCCTGCGGACGTCCGCAAGCTACCTCGGTCTCAAATGTGATCAACTCCCACACAATCGAATTACTGCTGTTGCTCCTGATCGTAACCTGGACCTGTGCAAAAACGCACAGAAGTGTAGTATCAGCACAACCGACCCCATGTGCTGGTAAGTGCCTGGCCTATCCCGGCGAAGTAGTGACAAGCCTAGGACCAGACACCCACATAAACCCGTGCAATTCAATATATATGTATACCACAGAATAACAAGAAATAACCAGGTAATAACACAATAAGGAATATCTCAAAGAATTCAACAATTAACAACAATTAATAAATTCACAAGGAAAAACAAAGTATAATGGAAACACAAGTAATATCAAGTCAAGGAATAGCAAGCAGAGTTGCACGGCATCACCCTTCGTGCTTTTACTCTCATCCTCACCAAATAAGCAAATAAAGTACACGGCATCACCTCATCCTCACATCCATAGTACGGCATGATCCTTCGTACATGGTTCAATAACAGGGCACGGCATTATCCTTTGTGCATAATCAATAAAACATGGCACGGCATTAACCTTCGTGCATAAATAATAAAACATGGCACGACATTAACCTTCGTGCATAAATAATAAAACATGGCACGGCATCACCCTTCGTGCATTATCACTCTTCCTCACCCAAATAACAATCACAGTTAAGGGCAAAGAAAGAAACAGTAATTCATAAACCATCCCAACAAGGGCAATCAATAATTATCTTCACAACAAGTCCCAACAAGGGAGAACCATAACAATTCTACAACCCGACAAAGGTTCAACAATTCATCTGTAAATATATCTCAAAATAAGCATTTTCAACGACTCACGGTCATACTAGACGCCGGTGTATGGATGCTCGTCACCACAGCCCATACACCGCACTCGATCACATAACACATAACACATAATCCTATTCCCTCAAGCTAGGATAGAACGAACACTTACCTCGAATGTTTATGAACAATTCAATCCGTGGAAATGTCTTTTTCTTTCAAATTTGGCTCCAATCCAATCGTATCTATACACAATTGATTTAATATCATCAATACTACTCAACAAACTAATTCTTAAGACCAAATACAACTTTTACAACATTCTACCCGGAATAGTGAATTTCAACCCCGGGCCCACATGGTCGGAACTCGGGGTTCGGACCAAAATCCGGTTACCCATCCCCTCACGAGTTCATGTATATGATTTGTTTCAAAATCGGACCTCAATTCGAGGTCCAATTTCCCAATTTATGAAAAACCCTATATTCTAACAAAAACAAGAAATTCTACCATGAAAACCTTTGATTTCTATTGAAAAACATGTTTAATGATGTTAGGAATTGAAAGAATTAAGTAAAAAGTGACTTACAATTGTTTTGATGAAGAAGGAATCCGTGAAGAATCGCAAATGGGTATTTTTGTTTTGTAAAAAGTGAAGAAATGAACTGAAAATCGTGTTTTACAGGTCTCTGTGTTCGCATTTGCGAACATGGGTTCGCAATTGCGAACCCCGACCAATTTCTGGAGTTTGAAAAATAAGCTAAGGCTGGGAAGTTCGCATTTGCGAACTTTTGTTCGCATTTGCGAAGCCAAGGCAAATCTGGGGCTTCGCATTTGCGAACATTTGTTCGCATTTGCGAACCAGGCTGGAAAGGGCAGTGTTCGCATTTGCGAACTATTGTTCGCATTTGCGAACAAGGCTGGGCTGAGGGACCTTCGCATTTACGAAGAATGCTTCGCATTTCCGAAGCATGCCTTTTCACTGGAGGCCTTGCAATTGCGAGGTTTGGTTCGCATTTGCGAACCCAAACGGTCCTGGGCACCCTTCGCATTTGCGACCAAGGGTTCGCATTTGTGAACCTTGCCTTGACCTGCCACCTTCGCAATTGCGAGAAATACTTCGCAATTGCGAAGACAACAGCTGGGTGAAAAACCAGCAGTGCAAAAATTCAGAATTTCATCCAACGGCCTATCAAATCCTTACCCGAGCTCCCCGGGCTCCAAACCAAACATGTACACAACATCAAAAACACATTATGAACTTGTTCGTGCGATCATATGGCCAATATCACATCGTTTTCATCAAATCAAGCCTCAAATTCATAATTTTCATACTTTTGGTTTTCAAAACTTTCAAACTTGGGACTCAAGGTCCAAAACATCTCAAACGACATCCGAATGTCACAAAACTTTACAGAAATCACATATATATTATTTAAGACTTGTACCGGGTGTCGGAACCAAAATACGAGCCCGATATCAAGGTCAATTAATTCATTTCCTTTAACAATTACTTCAAAAACAATTTCATAGAAAAATTCATAACTTGGGCTCTAGGCCGCAGAATTCGACTCCGGACGCATGTCCAAGTCCCATATTTTCCTACGGACCTCTCGAGACCACCCAATCTCGGGTCCGGATCCGTTTACCAAAAATGTTGACCGAAGTCAACCATATCAATATTAATATCATTTTTATCCACATTTCTCATAGAATTCATATTTTCTATCACAAAATCTTTCCGGCTACATGCTCGGATTGTGCACGTAAATTGAGGCAACATGGAATGAGGTTTTCAAGACCTCAGAAGCTCGAAATGATTAATAAAATAAGTGATGACCCTTTGGGTCGTCACATCCTGGTATACTCCCGCAGCCAGGAATAGCACGAGCAGCCCTCAGAGTGGTCCTTCAGACTTTGAAAGATAATCAGCTATATGCAAAATTTTTGAAGTGTGAGTTCTGGTTGAGCTCGGTGGCATTTTTGGGTCATATTGTATTAGTGGAAGGTATTCAGGTGGACCCAAAGAAGATTGTGACAGTCCAGAATTGGCCTCGACTAGCTTCAGTGACCGAGATCCGGAGTTTCTTGGGGTTAACAGGTTACTACCGTCGATTTGTAGAGGGGTTCTCTTCTATTGCAGCCCCGATGACCAGGTTGACCCAGAAGGGTGCCTAGTTCCAGGGGTTAGATGAGTGTGAGGCGAGCTTGCAGATGCTCAAGACAGCCTTGACTATAACACCAATGCTGATACTACCTACCGGTGCAGGGCCTTATACAGTTTACTGTGATGCATCTCATACGGGCTTGGAGCAGTATTGATGCAGGATGGTAAGGTTATTGCTTATGCTTCGAGACAATTGAAAATACATTAGAAGAATTATTCGGTTCATGATCTTGAGCTGGCAATAGTGGTTCATGCTTTAAAAATCTGGAGGCATTATCTATATGGTGTGGTGTATGAGGTGTACATGGATCACAAAAGCCTACATTACTTGTTCAAGCAAAAGGAGTTGAATTTACGACAGCGGAGATGGTTGGAGTTACAGAAGGACTATGATGTCACTATCCTATATCACCCAGGTAAGGCCAATGTAGTGGCCGATGCATTGAGTAGAAAGTCCGCCAGCATGGGTAGTCTCGCATTCATTCCGGTCAGTCAGAGACCATTTGCTCTAGATGTCCAGGCCTTAGCCAACCAGTTCGTGAGACTACACATTTTTGAGCCTAGCAGGGTGCTAGCATGCACGGTCGCTCGTTCATCTCTATTAGAGAGTATCCGTGAGAGGCAATGTGATGATCCTCATTTGCGTGACTTGAGAGATATTGTACAGCGGAAAGGTTCCATGAAGGTAACTCTAGATGATGACGGAGTATTGAGATTGCAGGGTCGAGTTTGTGTGCCTAATGTCGAGGGGATTCGAGAGTTGATCTTAGCGGAGGCCCACAGTACGCGGTATTCTATCCACCTGGGCGCCGCGAATATGTATCAAGATTTACGACAGCACTATTAGTGGCGTAGGATGAAGAAGGACATCGTTGCATATGTCGCTCGGTGTGTAAATTGTCAGCAGGTGAAATATGAGCACTAGAGGCCTGGTGGTGTATTCTAGAGAATTGAAATTCCCTAGTAGAAATGGGAGCGGATCACAATGGACTTTATTACTGGACTTCCTTTGACTCAGAGGAAATTTGATGGTATTTGGGTAATTTGATAGCCTGACCAAGTCAGCACACTTCAATCCAGTATTTGTCTCTTACCCAAGTCAGCACACTTCAATCAAGTATTTGTCTCTTACTCATCGGAGAGGTTAGCAGAGATTTACTTCAGGGAAATTGTTCTACTTTATCGGGTGCCAGTGTCTATTATCTCATATCGGGGTACGCAGTTTACCTTGAATTTTTGGAGAGCGGTCCAGCAAGAGTTAGGCACCCAGGTTCAGTTGAGTACAACATTTCATCCTCAGACGGACGGCCAGTCCGAGAGGACTATTCAGATTCTAGAGGACATGCTCCGAGCCTGTGTCATTGATTTTGGAGGCTCGTGAGACCAGTTTCAGCCATTAGTGGAGTTCGCCTGCAACAACAGCTACCAGTCTAGCATTCAAATGGTCCCGTTTAAGGCGTTGTATGGTAGGAGATATCGGTCTCCAGTCGGATGATTTAAGCCGGGAGAGGCTCGGTTGTTGGGTACAGACTTAGTACAGGAGGCCTTAGACAAGGTCAAGACTATCAAGAAGATATTGAATTCAGATCAGTCCAGACAGAAGACTTATGCGGATCGTAAGGTTCGAGATGTTGATTTCATGGTTGGTGAGCGGGTATTGCTCCGAGTATCACCTATGAAGGGCGTGATGAGGTTCGGGAAGAAGGGAAAACTCAGCCCTAGAAATATTGGTCCATTTGAGATTCTGGACCGAGTGGGAGGGGTGGCTTACAGACTAGCTCTGCCACCTACCTTATCAGTCGTGCATCCATTTTTTCATGTATCTATGCTTCGGAGGTACCACGGCTATCCAACACATGTGTTAGACTTCAGTACTGTCCAATTGGACAATGATTTATCCTACGAGGAGGAGCCGGTGGCCATTCTAGACCGGAAAGTTCTACAGTTGAGGTCGAAGAGCTTTCCTTCTGTGCATGTTCAGTGGAGAGGTCAGCCTCCTGAGGTATCGACCTGGGAGTCCGAGTCTGATATGCGGAGCCGTTACCCACATTTGATCCCCGACTCAGGTACTTCCTTCTCTTGTCCGTTCGAGGACGAACGGTTGTTTTAAAGGTGGAGGATGTGACAACCCAAAGGGTCATCACCTATTTTCCTTGTTCCGTACTTCCGAGGGCTTGAAAACCTCATTTTATGTTGCCTCGATTTACATGCATGACCCGGGCATGTAGCCAGAAAGATTTTGTATTAGAATATGTGAATTCTATGAGAAATTTGAAGAAAAATGATATTAATATTGATATAGTTGACTTCAGTCAACATTTTTGGTAAACGGAACGAACCCGAGATTGGACAGTCCCGTAAGGTTCGTAGGAAAATATAGGACTCGGGCACGTGTCCGGAGTTGAATTATGAGGCCTAGAGCTAAGATATAAATTTTTCTATTAAATTGTTTCTGCTGAAATTATTAAATGAAAATGGATTAATCGACCATGGTATCGGGCTCGTATTTTGGTTCCGACACTCGGTACAAGTCTTAAATATTATATATGTGCTTTCTGCAAATTTTGGTGACAATTGGATGTCGTTTGATGTGTTTTGAACCTTGAGTTCCAAATTTGAAAGTTATGAAACTATAAGAAAGATAATCATGAACTTGAGGCTTGATTTGATGAAAACGAGGTTATATTGGCGAATTAATCGCACGAGCAAGTTTGTAGTATGTTTTTGAAGTTGTGTGCATGTTTGGTTTGGAGCCCGGGGGCTCGGATAAAGATTTGATAGGCCGCTGGAGCAAACTCTGAAAAATAACACAGCTGGTTTTTCACCCAGCTGGTATCTTCGCAAATGCCAAGATTTTCTCGCAATTGGGAGAAGAGCCAGGTTAGCCTTGGTTCGCAAATGCAAACCAGACTTCGCAAATGCGAAGTTGGCAGGGGTGTGCAGTGGTTCGCAAATGCGAGGCCTTCAGTAAATAACCCATCTTCGCAAATGCGACTAAAATGTCGCAAATGCGAAGGTCCCAATAATCCAGCCTTGTTCGCAAATGCGATGCTGACAGTCCCCAAGCCTGCTATGTTCGCAATTGCGAATAAACGTTCGTATTTGCGATAACTGCAGCTGTGCAAATTTATACTTAAACGAATTTTTGACCTCTTTTCCTCATTCTTTCAAAACCCAACACACCACACACGATTCTCCAAGAGCGAAATCACTCCAAAACACTTGTAAGTCACTTTTTACTTAATTCTTTCAATTCCTAACATCATTAAACATGTTTTTCAAGAGAAATCAAAGGTTTCATGGTTGAAATTCTTGTTTTTGGGTAGAACCTAGGGTTTTCAGGAATTGGGGAATTGGACCTCGAATTGAGGTCCGATTTTGAAACAAATCATATATTTGAACTCGTGAGGGAATGGGTAACCAGATTTTGGTCCGAACCTAGAGTTCCGACCATGTGGGGCCAGGGGCATTTTGGGAAATTTTGGGATAAACTTTAAGAAAATCATTTTTAAGCATCCACACAAAGTTATATAGTATTTATTAATGTAATGGAATCAATTATGATTTGATTCGAGCAAGTTGAAAGCGAAAATTTGCGGTAAAGCTATAGTTGAAGGATAAATTGGGCTTCAAGGCTAGAGGTAAGTGGTTGATCTATCCTAGCTTGAGGGAATAGGATTTATGTGCTATTTGCTATGTGATCGAGTACTGTGTATGGGCTGTGGTGACGAGAATCCATACACTGGCGTCTAGCATGACAGTGAGTCGTTGTGATATCTACTGTGGGATGTTTTTAAGATGAAATCTTGAACCCTTGCCGGGTTGTGAAATTGATCACTGTTTTCCCTTGCTAGGACTTATTGTAAAGTGGATTATTGTTTTCACTTGCCGGGACATTGTTGTGATGATTGTTGTGTCCCTTGCCGGGGCGGTTCATGATTATTGTTTTCATTTTTTTTCCCTTAACTGTGATTGTTATTTGGGTGAGGAAGAGTGATAATGCACGAAGGGTGATGTCGTGCCTTGTTTACTGATTTTGCACGAAGGTTAATGTCGTGCCTTGTATTATTGATTATGCACGAAGGGTAATGTCGTGCCTTGTTATTGATTATGCACGAAGGATCATGTCGTGCCTTGTGATATTGATTATGCACGAAGGAACATTCCGTGCCGTTGTTATTTGAACCAAGCATGAAGGATCATGCCGTGCCATGGAGGTGAGGATGAGATTAAAAGCACGAAGTGTGATGCCGTGCAACTATTTGCTATTCCTTGTTTTGATATTAATTGTTTCTATTATACTATGATTTCCATTACTTATTTAACCGTTGTTGCTAACGGTTGTGTTTCTCCTTTTATGATACTTTTTGTTGAATTTGTTACTTGATATTCCTTGTTATCTTGTGGTGTACATATATATATATATATAACTGCACAGGTTTACGTGAGTGTCTGGTCCTAGGCTTGTCACTACTTCGCCGGGATAGGCCAGGAACTTACTAGCACATGGGGTCGGATTGTGCTGATACTGCACTTCTGTGCGTTTTTGCACAGGTCCAGGTTTTGAGCAGTAGCAGCAGCAGCAGTAGAGTATTCGTATGATTTGAGCATTCCGAGACTGAGGTAGCTTGCAGGCGTTCGCAAGCCCGACGTCTCTTCTATTTACTTATACTATTTGATGTGGTCTTATTATTCTGAGACAGACAGATATTTGTTATTTTCCTTCAGACCATTATGTGTAGTATTCATTAGTATTTCGTGAGTTGGTGACTCCACTGGGTAGAAGATTTCATCAGTGTTTTACCTTGGCATTATTTATCTCTATT
Organism: Nicotiana noctiflora; assembly: GCA_032618575.1. Lineage (NCBI taxonomy): Eukaryota > Viridiplantae > Streptophyta > Magnoliopsida > Solanales > Solanaceae > Nicotiana > Nicotiana noctiflora. Next base: position 69,825 of record JASVEL010006935.1, read on the forward strand.
TAGAAAGTCTTCCGCATTTATTAAACTGAATATTATTTCTCTTGTTGGTAAATATGAGTATAAAAATGATGATACAAATAGGATAATGTTGAATGTAGTGGCTTGCCTATCTACCACGAGTAGGCGCCATCACGATCCCGATGTCGGGGAAAAATTCGGGTCGTGAAAAAACCTCAAATTCTATCTGCCAATCACAAAATTGCAATGGCTAAAAACATTTAAAAATCCTAAAACAAACACAAAACTAATTAAATGTAGTAAAGAACTAACCTTTGCTCTTGGATTGTGAAGAATAAAAAACTTAGACTTCCAATCTGACCTTCAATCGATACACAAAAAAACACTAGAACAATATTTTAGTTTAACCTTCGAATCTGACCTCCCATTCCTTCAATCGAACTATTAAAATGGGGATTTATACTTATTTTCGATCTATTAAGCTATAGAACAAAGAAATTATTTATTTCTTCATGATCTGTGATAATAGGTGAATTTGACCATAATTATGCCCTAAATAATCACACTTTGTTATGGTATTAAGGTTGCTTATGAGGACAAAATGCTTTGATTAGTGTTTGTATGTGTGTTATAGGTACATGTGATGCAATGGATGCTGAGAAGAGCTATTTTGGAGTCATATGTTGATCAAAAGGCCAAGAGAAGCGCTAAAGTGAAAAGAGCTGGAAGAAGCAGAAAAAAATCAGCAGGACTGTTCATCCGCGGTTCATTCGCGGCCGTGGATCAACCGCGAATGATGAAGCTCTCTGAAGTTTGTTGTTCTCGGTCCGCTCGCGGCCGGAACGAACCACTGAAGGCGACGCAACAGTACTCTTAATTGTACTCAAACTTAGTTGAACTGGATTGCCTATTGAACTGGATGAGTCCACAGGGTTGACAGAAGTTACAGTCCAGCCAGTTGCTGAAAATAAAGAGGCAAAGCAGGGAACGGAGAAAGTAACTGAACAGGTAGAGCAGCAGATTGAAGAGAAAGTGATAGAAAACGAAAAGTCCCAAGTCACTGGGAAGAAGAGGCCTCCACCACCATTCCCCCAAAGGTTGGCCAAACACTAGAAAGAGGAGCAATACAAAAAGTTCTTTGAAATGCTCAAGCAAATCCAGGTAAACATTCCCTTAATTGAAGCTTTAAAAGAAATGCCTGGTTATGCTAAGATGATGAAAGATTTGATGTCGTTGAAATTTGATTTCCAAGACTTGGCCACCGTAACACTAACCCAGACTTGTAGTGCAGTGGTCTCCAGACCCATTGCTGAGAAGCTATCTGATCCAGGTAGCTTCACCATCCCATGCACTATAGGGAATTATGCCTTTACTAAGGCTTTGTGTGATTTGGGGGTAAGCATTAATCTCATGCCCTTATTCATTTATAAGAGGTTAGGCTTTGGGAGAGCCAGGCCCACCTCTATGCTTTTACAGCTTGCTGACAGGACGGTTAAGTGTCCATTTGGTACTATCGATGATGTGCTTATCCAGGTTGGAAGTTCGTGTTTCCCGCCGATTTTGTTATTCTTGATTGCAAGGTCCCATAATCCTAGGAAGACCATTCCTAGCTACCGGGAGAGCTATAATTGATTGTGAAACAAGGGAACTCAAGATCATGTTGTATGATGAGGAGATCATATTCAATGTACAAAAATACATGAGGCGCCCTAGTGAGTTCGCGAATTGCTCTCTTATTGATGCGGTTGATGTGATAGTGGAGACATATGATGCAGAGTTGACCATTGAAGATCCACTTCAAGCATGCCTGATGAACATGGAAGAGGTAAATGGTGAAAGTTTAGCTGAATGGGTACTGTCTCTCGAAGGCAAGGGATTTTGGCAGAGAGAGCTTGAGTTCGAGCCTCTACACTTAGAGAAAAGAGAGACCCCGCCAGCAAAGCCATCCATAGAAGAGCCACTAAAGCTTGAGCTTAAACCACTACCATCACATATCAGGTATGAATTTCTAGGTCCTAACTCCACGTTACCTGTTATTATCTCATCTAGTTTGTTAGATGTGCAGGCCCAAAAGCTTATACATGTACTCAAGGAATGCAAGACTGCCATTAGGTGGACCATGGCAGACATAAAGGGGATCAACCCAGCCTATTGTATGCGTAAACTTCTCCCGAAAGATGGACACAAACCTTCCAGGGAACATCAAAGAAGGCTGAACCCCAACATGAAAGAAGTGGTGAAGAAAGAAGTAATAAAGTGGCTAGATGCGGGAATCATCTTCCCAATCTCAGACAGCAGCTGGGTTAGTCCGGTCCAATGTGTGCCAAAGAAAGGAGGCATGACGGTAGTGAAAAACGAGAACAATGAATTGATTTCAACAAGAACCGTCACCGGATGGAGAATATGCATGGACTACAGGAAGTTGAATCTAGCCACCCGCAAAGATCACTTCCCACTTCCCTTCATTGATCAAATGCTAGACAGGTTGGCAGGGAGGTCCCACTTTTGCTTTCGAATGGATACTCGGGCTACAATCAAATCTCCATAGCCCCTGAAGATAGAGAGAAGACCTCCTTCACATGCCCATATGGCATTTTTGCCTTCAGGAGGATGCCATTCGGACTATGCAATGCGCCTGCTACATTCCAAAGGTGCATGATGGCTATTTTCACCGATATGGTGGAAGACATTATGGAGGTGTTCATGGATGATTTCTCGGTGGTAGGGAATTCATTCGATGAATGCCTTGCCAATCTGACAAGAGTGCTGAAACGGTGCATGGAAACAAACTTAGTGGTAAACTGGGAGAAGTGCCATTTTATGGTACAAGAAGATATAGTGTTGGGGCACCGGGTTTCAGGCAAAGGTATTGAGGTAGACCGTGCTAAAGTTGATTTCATTGCAAAGCTGCCTCCACCATCATCCGTCAAGGCCATAAGAAGCTTTCTTGGACACGCCGGTTTTTACCGGAGGTTCATCAAAGACTTCTCCAAAATATCAAACCCTCTCTGTAAGTTACTTGAGAAAGATCACCCTTTTGTTTTTTCTGATGAATGCAGGATTGCTTTTGAGGAACAGAAGAAGAGGTTGGTCACAACACCTATCATCATTGCCCCCGACTGGGAGAAACCTTTTGAGCTAATGTGTGATGAAAGTGACTATGCGGTGGGGACAGTGTTGGGCTAAAGGAAAGATAAGCTGATGCATCCAATATACTATGCAAGTAGAACTTTGAGTGGAGCACAACTAAACAACACAGTGACGAAAAAAGAGATGCTTGCGGTCGTGTTCGCATATGACAAATTCCGGTCCTATCTCATAGGATCCAAGGTAATCGTATACACAGAACATGCAGCTTTAAGATATTTAATTGATAAAAAGGACTTTAAGCCACGCCTGATTCGTTGGGTGTTGCTTCTCCAAAAGTTCGACCTCGAAATCAGGGATAGGAAAGGTACTGAAAATCAAGTCGTTGATCATTTGTCATGACTTGAAGGAGCTGAAATTGTCAAAGAGAGTGGGGAAATTATGGAAACCTTTCTTGACGAGCATCTGCTCACCACCACTCTCCTTGAAGCACCATGGTATGCTGATTATGCTAATTACCTAGCCCGTGGTATTACGACCCGGTAGGCCGTTTTTGAAACTTACGCCCCGATCCCCAATCTAACTGTTCCCCTAAGTTCATTTCTGCTATTGTAGTTTGCCGGAAGGTTCGGTTCTAAAATTTGGAGTGTTTGGGACACTTAGTCCCTAAATGAGAGCTTTATAGTTGAAAAATGGCCCGTATTCAGAATAGTGTTAAGACAACCTCGGAACGGAAATCCAATGGTTCCATTAGCTCCGTTAGGTAATTTCGGGGTTGGGAGCGCGTTCAGAATGTATTTTGGAGGTCTGTAGCTCAATTTGGCTTGAAATGCCGAAGTTTGAAATTTTTGGAAATCCAATTGATAGGTGATATTTTGATCTGCTAGTCGGAATGGAATGTCGACAGTTGTAGCAGCTTCGTTAGGTGATTTTGGATATGTCTGCAAATTTTTAGGTCATTCGGATATCGTTTGGTCGGGTTTTTCATACCATGTAGGTTTCGAAAGTTTTGGATGAAACTTACGCTTGAATTCGCTTTGAATTGGTGATTTCCATGTTTAAGGGAGTGTTTTTATGATTGGAACAAGTTTGTATCGTGTTTTGGAGTAGGTTGGTGGTTTTCGTTGGGGCCCGGGGGCCTTGGGATGAATCCGGGGGTCCGAATAGACCATTTTGTGCCAAAAGGCACTACTGTTCTGCTGCAATAAGAGAGCAGATATTTTGCTCTTCGCGATCGCGAAGTGATTCATGCGATCGCGTAAGAGGAAGTTGGTGTACATCGCGATCGCGAGGGACCGTCTGCGATTGCGTAAGGTAATGTCCGGATGTAATGCGATCGCGTAGCTAGTGTCGCGATCTCGTAAGGTCGAGTCTGGAAGTTGTGCGATCGCGGAGCGAATATTGCGATCGCGTAGAGGCAAAAAGTTGGTCATTGCGATCACGGGCCAAGGGCTGCGATCGCGTAGAAGGAAATCCAGCCGCCCAAATTTTGTACATCGCGATCGCGAGCCAAAGGCTGCGATTGCATAGAGTTAGAGACCTGGCAGAAATATTCAATATCAGAACATATCACCCGCGACTCATTTACTCAAAACCCCCATTGTTGAGTTCTTAGAGAGCAAAGTGACGGGAAATTGCAGGGATTTCACCGGGTAATCATCGGAGGTAAGTTTTATGGCCCAAATACGTGATTTTTCTTAGAATCTTCAATTATTTCACTGTAAATGGGAGAATTAATGAGGGTTTTTTGCCCTAAGATTGGGTTATGGTAAATCGACGATTTGAATGGGCAAACGGAATCCGATTTTGGAAAACTTTATATGTATGGACTCATGCTGAGATAAGGAACCCGAAAATGTAACTTTAGTAATTTTGCGTACCGAAAGTCGGGTTTTGGCAACTTTGTGGTTTTTGATGTATTTCTATTGATTTTGATCAGATTCTACACCTTTGGAGGCCGATACTCGTGGCAAGAGAGTTATCTCTTAGCGGTTTCGTACCAGACTTGAGGTAAGGGGCTTGTCTAACCTCGCGTGGGGGAACCTTCTCCCCTAGGATATTACATGTTGATTTAAATGCCTTGTACGCGAGGTGACGGGCGTGTACATGCACAGATTGTTGGAAACCAATTTACTTGAACTGTTCAAATCATGGTATTCTTGTTATTTAGTTGATTCAATTGTGATATTTTTTTGAGATTAGTTAGAAAAGCATGATTAGATAGGATTATCTGTCTAAGTGCCTACTTGTCTTAATTGGACTTCTTGGAACTTGTTGATGCTGGTTTTGGTGTAGATTGTAGTCATGTAGTTCATATTTCTCTATGTTTTCCTATTCTTGACTGTGTTTGTATTTGTGGACTGCGGGTTTAATTCCCGGAGATCCAAGGGCTGCGTGTTCGATTCCCGGAGACCCGGAGTTGTAGTGTTTGTGGACTACGGGTTCAGTTCCCGGAGATCCAAGGGCTGCGGGTTCGATTCCCGGAGACCCGGAGTTTTATTAAGACACGAACTGCGTGTTCGATAATCGGAGATCTTGAGACACTAAGTTACGGAATGCGAGTTCAATTCCCAGAGATTTGAGGGCTGCGGGTTCGATTCCAGAAGACCCGGAGTTTATTGAGATACGGACTGCGGGTTAAATACCCGGAGATGCTGAGCTATTAAGATATGAACTGCGGGTTCGATTCCCGGAGATCTTGAGACATTGAGATATGGACTCGGGTTCAATTCCCGGAGATCCGAGGGCTGCGAGTTCGATTCCCGAGGACCTAGAGGTACTGATGTATGGACTGCAGGTTCAATTCCCGGAGATCCTGAGTTGTTGAATATAAAAGAGGGATTGCGGGTTACTTCCGGGAGATCCTGGACTTGTTGATTTGGATTTATGTTGTGTTGGTTACTCTTGTTAGCTTAATTGTAGACGGTTACAGTATTTACCTTATTTTTGTTATATCAGACTCATTCTTTTTTAAACTGCTCGATATTATTTTTATCATTATGTTATTGTTTGTCGGTAGGGCTTTGACCTTCCTCGTCACTACTCTATCAAGGTTAGGCTTGGCACTTACTGAGTACCGATATGGTGTACTCATACTACTCTTCTGCACACTTTTGTAGTGCAGATCCAGGTATTTCAGATCAGGCACATTTCAGGTGATCTAGTAGCACTTTAGGAGACTCGAGGCATGATCAGCTACATTCGCGGATTCGGAGAGTACCGTTCTATTCTCACTAGTGATAGCAGTTATTTCCCTTATTCTCTTTGTATAGACATTC
>JASVEL010006936.1:0-128990 GCA_032618575.1 Nicotiana noctiflora
TTTAATAGCTTGCTACTTGACTTAGTAATATTCGAAAGAAAGAGACCTTGCATTATACATTGCTTTCATTTTTCTAAGTAGAAATATGAACTACGAGATAAAGACAAGGTACATTTGCTAGTAAAAGGTAACTCCACAATAATTATTTATTTCAGCTTATTATCTACTAGTATTACTTCTAATAAGGCTATCATGAACCTTTTTTTTAAAAACAAATATTTTATCGAGAAAAAGTATACTAATGTACTTGAATTAGTTTTTACTCATCTAATTCAAATTAATTTCATTTTCTTAATAATATGTTATAGTGATACATTCATTCACTTCTTTAAAATGGTGATACGCTTTCTAAAAACTCTATGTATGCCCTAAGGATTCCTTTATCCTTGACAAAAAGTTTTAGAACCTGAAATTCCATATAGCAAAGGGTCCAAAGTAATTCTTACCCTATAGTTAAGTGAACACATGTTAGTTCACTTGTATTTGAGAATCATAATTCAAGAGCCTTGTCATAATATATAGTTGAGCGGCCGCCGACATATAGATTCATTCTTTATACCTGGTCCAGACTCAGAACTCTTCACTGGTTGGTAAGAAGTCAGTCTTGTTTAGTAAGACAGAATTGGACAAAGAAAAGAGAGTGCTCGACCGGAACAACGGCCAACTAACGCAGTTACATAAGTAACTGCTGCTCCCCTGATAATGGAAAAAATGCAAGGAAGGAAGTTGTGAGAAAGTGCCATGACATCAAGTTTTATTTTCGAAATGAAAGATTAAGCAGCTGCTAATGAGCTGCAGAGGGTAGTTCCGATAAGAGAGAGAAAGTTTGATTGATAAGGGCATTCTGTGAAAGGATGTGTTGCTGCGAATCGGCTGAAAGAGTTTCAATGGGCCAGGAAACCATTTCCGCTAAAGCCCCCTATACTTACTACTACATAAATGACAATCTACAACTATCTTCCCCATACCTATATGCATGGTGCCTTTCACTACTCAATATATCAACAAAATTCAGCACATTTATCTTGTGATAATAAACTTGCTAGACAATTGTCATACTAAAGCATTCAATCTACAAAGTCATGAATCATCTGACCTCCAAACTGTTGTCTGAGTCGATGTTCGTGTAGCTGTTGCAACTGTTGCTGTTGTTGTGCAGCCTCAGCATTTTGCCTTAGACCCAGTGTCAACGATACAGCTCCTATACCTCCGATTTCAAGTCCATTTCTCTGGTAAGGTACAAACCCCATTAACGAACCGTCCATGCTAGCAGGAATATGACACTCTAACCTTGACCGCTTTTCTTGATTCTTCCACAATATATCCTCATCTAATCGTTCCGATGGACCGATCCCTGAACAGTCATCTTGCTTCTCTGACATGCCACTCATGTTGAGCACATTGAAATGTTGGCCACAATTTGAGATATTCAATCCATCATTTACATGGTTTGGTCGTTCTGTCACAAGCTTCCCATCTGATCTTCTGACACTAGAGCCCGTTTGATCTCCCAATCCTTTAGTCTCCAGCGTATGAATTTCTTCAACCATGGGTTTCCACACACGCACACGTGCATTAATGAACCAATTGGAAACCTGAATTAAACATTAATGGCTTCATGTTTTTGTAATATCATGAATGTAGAATATAAGATTTAAGCATTTGTTTCGATAAACTACAAACCTGGTTTCTAGTTAAGCCAGTTTGAGTGGCCAACATGTGTTTATCACTATCTGTAGGATACCTACAAGTAAAAAAAAAGTTAATTCATAACATTATGACATGGAGTTGGAGCGACAGTGGATTATTAAAACTGGAGCGCGATGGAGCATAGAGATATACGGGTGAAGGAAGTGGTCGAAAAGCCAAGCTCTAAGAATAGCCACAGCACGCTCGGGTAAGCCTCGTTGGGGCCTCCAGACATGTTGCTGGGATTCAAAAAAAGCCACCCCGCCTCCACCAGTTTTCTGCTTATGTAAAGTCTGGTCAACGAATTTCATCTTCGATGAAGTTCCATCACCTTTGCTCATGCTGCCAGTTGCAGGGGACGGCAAGTCTTCACCTAAAGCTTGCCTTATATTCTTTAGGTGATCCGAGATGGCATTCCTTAGTGATCTAAAATGTTGGGAGATCGATTTGAGAGCTAAGGAAATGTAAGGGGTCGCTGCACTAAGCCCAGCCACAGTTTCAAAAGATGAGACCACCATTTGCATTTGCTGATGATACTGTTTGTATCTTCTACAAATCTGTCACAAGTATATTTCAGTAAATATAGTGTTCTCCTCTAAATTAAATGTACACCAAATATAAGGAAGCAATATAGTGGAAAATGTTCCATTCGTTGCATATATTTCTGGACAACGTTAGTAAAAAGGGCAACACGGTGCACTAAGTTGCTGCCATGTACGAGATAAGGGCTGGATTACAATGATCTATCATATGTAGCCTTACCCTGTATATCTGCAAAAAAGCTGTTTTATGACTCGAACCAGTGATCTCATAACAGCACCTTTACGACTTGCGGCAAGTTGCTCCCCTTTTATTTCTGGACTTTACTATAACTAACAATTCAAATACAAGTTTAGTCCCAATAATTTGACACTGAAGTTGGGTTAATTAATCTATGGTAGAATGTCAAATCAATTGTTGTTATAACAAGTAATTTTTTAAAAGATGTCGGAAATTGATGTACTTGGTTAGGACATTGCTTTACAACTATGAGAACATCAAAGTATGGTGTCTTTAAATGATGAGATTCCACTTTAAAAAAGTCACTAAAACAAAGCATCATTGATTGAAAATCATTTTATTCAAAGTGATGCTCTTCGATTGAGTAAATAAATGTTCATGCTGATGAATAACGTAGATAAAGACAACAAATCATAGATCGATCGGCAAAGAAAAAAAAACAGTGAGTTCAAAAAGTTGAACTATATCCTACAACAAAAGCAACCATTGTACCTTTAGCCAGTTGCATATTTGCAAGAATCAGTAACTAAACAATGTAAATTTTCAGCGAAACCATCGGAAATCACCAATCTAAGAAGATAGTCTTAAGCAAGGGAGATCTAAACCCAAGTAGTACTAATGTAGCTAGCGTACAATATATCATATTAAGAACAACTTCACACTACTTTAATTTGATCAAAGTCTCAAATTACATCAGGTGAAAGCACTCGATCAAACTGGCAACTCCATATGAACCTTTCACAATGATTTAGTTCATCGACAAATGGAGTTTACAATTTTTAAATCTACCCTCAGTAATCACTTCCGATTACTCGACATCGGCAATTCTAATTTTAATTACAACAAAGTGATCATTTTATAAAAGTAGGACGCAAATAAGTCAATCTTCCTAACATGAATTTTGTACAAAAGGGTGCACTATTGTAACAATTAAATAATAAGTGCTACAATCGATAATCATCAATGATTCTAGTTCAGAATTAGGGCTCATAATTTATTCCAAATATTAGAGATACTACACCATGTCCCATTTTACATAAGAAAAGAGACATAGTGCGATACCATTATTTCATCAATGCTTCAAGTTACAAGTTTAGCGACAACTTCTAGCTAAAATTATGTCCCTATCAAATGAAACTGAATTTGGAATATCAGCCTACTAGAAACTAGAAAGTAGATAGTTACAAACACCCTTCAAAAAGTCTGATAAGGACGAAGATAAATGAAAAGCATTTCCTAATGCATGGTATATCTTCATTCTTGTTATGCAGATATTTTAAAGGATACTATCATTTGTAAACGCTGCCAGGCCAGGCTAATTTAGTTCTAAGTTCTAAGAGCACAACACGTGATGTGTTGGTTGGACACACACCAGCATGTCAATGGTTTGAGCTTGCACTGCAGACTATCTGAGATTTTATTATAGATGGATAGAAGGATAAAAGGGCAACCTCATTATCCACCGAGCTTCAAACCGGAAGTACACCACTACGCTGTCGGGCTTTGTCAGATAATATATCTTGTAAAACAACTCTACAAGACATAACAGTGGGAGATGCATGCAAGAAAATGATTCAGAGATATAAGAAAATGAGAACCCTTAGGAAGTTGTAGATACACTATATTGCAAAACTATAAAACCTTGTGAAAATTAGATTGTACAGCAGATTAAATATTTTATCGATTTGAAAGAATGTTTAAAACATCAGTTATGTGACACTAATTTAAGGTAGATAAAAGGAAATATTGCACAAACCTCATCCTGCATATATATTAGCTTCGCCTTCCTTTGCAAATAATCAGGCCGCCCATTGGATTCAGCTGATGAGCTACCCGAATCTCCAACAATGGCTCCTGATGAAGACGCAGGAGCATTAACATGATCACAAGAAACCCTAACACCACCCTCACGAAGTTTCTTTGAGAAAATGGAACTTGTAACCGCGTTTGAACCAGCTGCAAGGTTGCAAAGTTCATCCATCAACTGTTGCGCCGGCCTTAGAAACTTTGAGCTTTTCAGTATAGTTGCATAACCAGTGAAAGGACCAAGTGGCACAGCACTCCGATGTGCAATTGCAAAATTTTCACATAATGCATTTCTTTTTTCTATCTGTTCCATATTTGTTTTTGATGTTGGAAGCGGTGAGAGCGAAAGAGCTAATGCCTGAGCGTTAGAATTATCAGGAGCAGTACTAGTGCTACTAACATTTGTACCCAATTCACAACTAATCCATTGATGATGCTCAACTGGCCTACTTACTAAGTCAGAAGAGTTTTTCACGTGTAATGGGCGAGAATGATCAACATAATTTGGAAGCAAAACAAGTTCATTCCCGCTCTCCGTCCACGAACCACAGCCAGGCAATTCTACACCTTGGGTTCCGACATGTTGAAGAGTATCATGGTAAAGTACTGCGGTGGAACTGTATTGCATATTAGAGGATGAATTAGTCACGGGAGACTGCTGTATTTCTTGATAATCGAAAATATTGGGCTTCACATCAATGGTAGAAACATTATTCAAATTCAACGATCCCAATAAACCTTGATCCCCACCAAACATTGGAGTACTTAAATTGCTTTCAATAACAACTCCACATCCGCTTGAATAATTTCCAACATTATTCCAATTACAATGACCCGTCTGTTGCAAATCAACGCTTTTCCAATTGCTACAATTTTGTGTAACATCATGACTAACTCTATCATCAAGCCCATCACTTGCAGCTCGCAACTCTAGATGATTATGGATCATCATAGTATCCTTACTTGACACTACAACAGGTTCCGTGCTTGTACCGAAATTAAACATTTCAGTCGACAATACAGATGGATCGTACGGAATATTTCCATATTGATATGCTTGAATTCCTTGCTCCGAATTAAACCTCAACCTTTCTCTCCTGCTTTGTTGTGCTACATGAAATTCAGACGTTTGATTGCTCATCTCAAACTATAATTAAACCCAACCACTCACAACAATTTCAAATGTTTTGTTATGATCCACTTTTAATCTTTATCATTCAATGCCTGCATGGTCCAAGAAACTGGAAATTTTAGTGTTCAACGAAAATAAAAGGCGTAAATGAAGTAGAAACAAATATCATGTTATAATGTTATAGTATAGTAACATGAAATAGCACAGGAAGTCCAAGCTGGTAGGTAAAATAGATACATACGAAGCAGATGAGAAACAATAAATGAGAAATTAATAGAGTTCCAGAGACACAAAAGATAGGCGAAGAATAACAAGATACAACAACAAAAACTCAGTATAGTTATACGGGTGGGGTCTAGGAACGGTAAAAACTATGACCTCACCCCTACCGTGAATGTAGAGAGTCTGTTTTCGGGGCACCAGAATAAATGTCAAAAGACCACTGTAACACACGGGGATGAAGAAGGGAAGGAGACAAGAATTCCAGTCCAAAAATTTAGTACTGTCAACGTTTTACCACAGAGTCTGAAACGCTAGGCAGTAATATATGTCTCCAAGAATTAGCCTTATAGGACAAGCAACAACATTTTACCACGCTATCTCTTCATAACAGTTGCCACAAATTGAATAAAAATGTGTGGAAGGAAAGATTTACCACGAGTAAACTTACACCAAACAAGTTACTAACAAGAAAAAGAAAACACACTGTAAAATGTTAAGAAAGAAAAACAAAGAAGTTGCTCACAAGTAAAAATAAACCCTAATTCAAACCCCGATATGAAAACTTTATATTTATTTTTTTTATTTCACTTCATTTCCCGCAGTTATAAAAAAACAGTTGCGGATAAGCAAAAGGACCAGAAAATGACAGTAAAAAAATTTCATGAATATCACTTTTGAACTATAACTAGGCTTCTTAAACAGTCTTTTTAAACACAGAAGCACACAGTTAAAACTATAAAAAGAATTACTCTACTGCTTGCAAAACTATATTGATCAATTATTGTACAAAGGATAGAAAAAAAGACAAGTAATTTAGCTACATAAACCAAGCTAAAAAGATTGAGAAGAAAAATAAAAACAGTGTCGATCACAGTAGTAAAAGCTTGAAGCAAAAGTTTATTACCAGTAAACAAAAATATGATCAGTAAGAACTCGGTAAAACTTGATATAGAGAGAAACCCATTAAGGAGAAGAACATGCCGGCAAGATTCCGATGAGTTTTCCGGCGAGAGAGAGATAGCTGTAGAGTAGAATTCAGGAGAGGGAAGAAGTAGTAAGTAGTACAATGATTGCCAAAGCTGGGGTGGGGTTAGAGTAGGGGGTGGTGGATGTGTTGAAGTGATAATTGCCAAGAAATTTTAGCTTTAACGTGTAAGAGAGAGAGAACAGTACCTTTGCCTACTTGGTTAGCATTTAAAGGGTTTTTGGCGGAAAATTTTATTTTGTGTTTCGTATCATTTATATTAGTTAGGTAATTCTTTTTTATCGTAATCTTATTATGAACTTAAATTTTTATAAACCCGTATAATATTAAGTATAGAAATTTATAATATAAAAAGAAAAATTATATAATTAATATTAGTTATATAAGACATAAAATAAAAAAATTTCGTTTTTGGCGGACAAGGTATGGGAATTTTAACGTCTCTTCGTCGTTAGATTTGACGGCGAATATTGTCACAGTCAATGAATCTCAATGAAATGAAATGGATTGATTTGAATTGAACAAGAGCCTTTTGGACGATATATTATTTAACCATAGTTTTAAAGAAGAAACAAATTTCTTTTAAAAGAAATAAAGTTTGTGACTTTATTTGTTTCTGTTCGACTGACGTTTATTCTATTTGGTTAAATATTTATCGGAATTTTTTATTTTGTGTCTCATATAACTAGATATTTATCTCACAATTTTATGGTCTTAAATTTTTTGTAAATCCAAAAGTATTAAAATTCATAAATTTATAAGATAAAAAAAACCTCACACACCTAATATCAATTTCTCTGTATTTAACGCAAACTCCTATATTCCTTTCATTGTGATATTTTTGGGGAAGATCTTGGATAACAAGACAATTTTTCTTATTTTACTTTATATGAGAGAGTATTTTTTGCAATTTCGATGAGGCTTGCCCTTTAAACTTAAGCTAAACATGCTTAATATTTTTTCTCATTTGTTGATATCAAAACTACCCAACTAACTTGTAGTTTAACCACACACCAATAAGGATTGTGGTGAAGTGGTAAGTAATCAGTCATTCTTAATCAAAAGTTTTGGATTCGAATCTTAAAATATGAAGCCACGTTTGTTAGTGAACGTTTTACTCTCAATGTGAGATTTTCCGCATGAAATTCTGATTTAATTATGCCCTTATATAAATACCATTCTGATTTAATTGTGCCCTTATATAAATACCGAACAATATTGAGTGTGAAACCAAAACAAAAAACAAAAAATTGATTAGCCATAAAGTTAAATGCATTTTAAAATGAATTATAGTACTTAATTATTGTCAAAGGACTGTAAAAATTACTTATAAAATAATTACTCCATCTTTTAACATTCTGAAATAATTTGTGGGCATATTTGAACAGCTAAGTGGGTCCATCAACTCCTCCTTTTGCAATCTTATTGAAATACACAAAGGTCCTCGCTCCTTTTAGCATATTAGGGGTGGGCATCGGTCGGTTCAGTTCGATTTTGAAAATTATCGGTTTTGCTTATCGGTTATCGATTTATAAATATCATAACCCGATAACCAAATCGATAAGATATTAGTTATCGGTTATCCTCTTATCGGTTATTGATCCTTATCGGTTCGGTTATCGGTTTACCCGATAAGATAAAACTAAAATTAAAAGTGCTCAATTACTCAAACTGAATATCAAAAAATTGCTACTCCTCTAACCATAAATTTCACATGAGTAGAGAAGACACCAAGACTGGCGGTTAGCAAACAGAAAACATAAACCGGAAGCAAACAGAGGCAAAAATCAAAAGCAAACAGAGTTAAAATTCTTGAGCAAACAGAACATTTAACAAGAAGCAAACAAAAAATCTTGAGCCAAAACTTACACGATGCGATTGACGAGTCACGCGTCTAGCGTTACACGATGCGATTGACTGTTTGGAGTTGGGGGCTGCGGGGAAATACAATGAGAGAGATAAAGACTGAGTGAAGTGAAGAGGGAAGACAATTAATAAAATAAAACCCTAGTATATACTTAAAGGTAGATTAATGAATTACTTCATTCTTATTGGGTTATCGGTTTTTACCCAATAACAAAAATGCAAACCGAGACCGAACAGATAACCCAATAAAAAAAAAATTTTACCCCGTTACCGAACCGTTAACCCAATAACCCAATACCGATAACCCAATAAAGAATTAACGGTCCGGATTATCGGTTTTACCCGATATATGCCCACCCATAGAGCATACTCTTCTTTTTGGAAATTTTCCACGGTATTTTTTTTTCTTATTATAAGTATTCTTTTTGTGTTTAAGGACATTCTTATACAACATTTTTCAAATAAATTCTTTGGGAATCGAACAAACATATTAAACATCATACACAGAATAAATTTATTCGTCGTTAATATTTTGGCACCAAAATATTTCTATCGTCCAACACTTGCTTTAAATAAAGCCCTTATTTTAAACTGCACCACATGAAGTATATATGATTATTTATATAAAAAAAATAAACCAAACAAAAAACTGTCAAACCCGTAAAAAATCGATGATTTTTTAGTTTGATTTAGTTTTAATTCTGAATTATAAAAACCAACTAAATTTGATTTGATTTCAATTTTAAACAAAATATAGAAATCGAACCAAATGAACTATAAAAATACATATTAAAAATTTATTATCATCATCACATACACATATATCTAATGTGAAATACACGATATGCTACATGTTCATCATTTGTTAGTTCATAGTTTTTTTTTTTTTTTTGCCTTAATTATAATCTAGTTCTTTACCATTAAACTCTTGTTTGATTGGTAAATTTATTTTGTTAAGTCCAAGAATGTATATTATGTTTAAAACAACTAGTCTTTAATTAGATTTCCAAAATATTCATCACTATTTAATTCAATTATTATCAATATATTGTTGCGGAAGCCAAATGTATATAGTGTGAATGAGTCACAACTACTATACCAAAACTTATGGCAGCCACTAAACAACAAATAAGACAATAAAGCAATAATAAAAGGATCACCAGAATTTACGAGGTTCAGCTAATTTTGCCTACTCCTCGGACACAACCAATATTTTATTCCACTCCAAAATACAAGTAAAATAATACTAAAGAGAGAAGATACAAATGCCTTAAGAAGATAAGAAGGCAAATGAGATGTGTGTTTAAATCCTAAACATTAGGCCTTCTTTTATAAGGGGAAAAACCCCCAAATCAAATTCCCGACCGATGTGGGACAAAATCTTTGCCAAATTCAACAAATCTCCACCTTGGCAAAAATTTCACATCTTCAATTTTCTCTCTATAACAAATTTTGGTTGTGTCTTCATCTTCAATCTTCAGTGTTCAACAATGTTGATCAAATCCAAACAATGTTGAAACTTGATCGCAGTCACCACCTTTGTCAGCATATCAGCAGGATTCTCCGTAGTATGAATTTTCTTCACCGTGACTCCACCTTCTTCTATGATTTATCGTACGAAATGATACCGAACATCAATGTGCTTCGTCCTTGCATGATAAACTTGGTTCTTCGCTAATTGAATAGCACTTTGACTATCACAAAAAATTGTGATACCTTTTGTTCAACACCAAGCTCCTTTAGCAATCCTTGAAGCCAAATTGCCTCCTTTACAGCCTATGTAATAGCCATGTACTCTGCCTCTGTTGTAGACAAAGCAACTGTTGACTGCAAAGTAGACTTACAACTAACTGGTGCTTTTGCAAAAGTAAACACATAACCAGTAGTTGATCTTCGTTTGTCTAGATCACCCGCAAAATCCGAGTCACAATATCCAACCACAGACTGATTGCCTTCCTGCTCAAAAACTAACCCGACATCTATAGTATTATGAATATACCGCAGAATCCACTTCACAGCTTGTCAATGCTCCTTTTCTGGATTGTGCATATATATGCTAATAATTCCAACAGCTTGTGAAATGTCAGGTCTCGTATAGACCATTTCATACATCAAGCTACCAACAACATTTGCGTATGGTACCTTTGACATATACTCTCGTTCATCTTCATCCAATGGTGACATAGTAGTACTTAGCTTAAAATGGGGAGCAAGTGGAGTACTAACTGGCTTAATCTTGTCATCTATGCCAAAATATTGTAGTACTCTCTTCAAATATTCTTTCTGAGATAAACAGAGTTTCCTTGAATGTCTATCTCTTATTATCTCCATGCCAAGAATTTTCTTCGCCTCACCCGGATCCTTCATCTCGAACTCCTTCTTCAGTTGAATCTTAAACTTATCAATTTCTTCCAAATTCTTGGAAGCTATCAACATATCATCAACATATAGGAGAAGATATATAAAGGAACCATCTTTAAGCTTGCGCAAATACACACAGTGATCATATTTGCTTCTCTTGTACCCTTGCTGCAACATAAACTTATCAAATCGCTTGTACCATTGTCTAGAAGATTGTTTAAATCCGTACAATGATTTTTCAAGTTTTCACACCATATTTTCCTTACCAGCAACTTTGAATCCTTCTGGTTGAGTCATATAGATTTCCTCTTCCAAGTTTCCATGTAAAAATGCAGTTTTTACATCCATCTGAACTAGTTCCAAATCCAACTGTGCTACCAAAGCCAACATAATTCGAATGGAGGAATGTTTTACAACTAGAGAAAATACTTCATTGTAATCAATTCCCTCTTTTTGAGCATATCCTTTGGCCATCAACCTTGCTTTGTAGCGAACATTTACTTGGTTAGGAAATCCTTCCTTCTTTGCAAATACTCATTTGCACCCAATTGCTTTCTTTCCCTTCGGGAGATTGGCCAATCTCCATGTATGATTATGATTAAGGGACTGTATTTCATCATTCATCGCAATCCTCCACTTATATTCTTCTCAGCTTTGGACTGCGTCTTTATAAGTGATAGGAACATCATCAGCTGCAATTGCGGTTGCACAAGCAACTGTCTCTATAAGACGAACAAGTTTCATTATTTTCCTTTTTGGCATGCTGGTTGCTGTTGATTCAAGTTGTTGTTAAGGTTCCTGAGTTGGAATCTCCTCTACTGGCTCTCCCTCAAGAGGATAATCTTCATTTATTTCCTCATCTGCTTCTTGTGTAGGAAAAATAAATTTTCCCTCAAACTCCACCTGCTTAGAAGCACCATCATCTTGTTTGGTATCCATTTGTTACCTTGTTGACCATAGAAGATTCATCGAAGGTAACGTCCCTGCTGAATATTATTTTTTTTGTCATAGGACACCATAAGCGATATCCTTTGACTCCAGATGTAATCCCCATAAAAATAGCCTTCTTTGCCCCTGGATCCAATTTTGACTCTGTCACATGATAATATGCAGTTGAGCCAAACACGTGCAAAGAGTCGTAATCTATAGCAGGCTTTCCATACCATTTTTTAAATAGTGTCTTGCCATCAATAGCAGCAGATGGTAAGCGATTAATGAGGTGGCATGCATATGTAATTGCGTCAGCCCAAAATTCTTTGCCCAAGCTAGCATTGGACAACATATACCGTACCTTCTCCAGCAAGGTCCGGTTCATACGTTCTGCCACTCCATTCTGTTGTGGTGTATGTCTGACAGTGAAGTGTCGGACGATGCCATCATTTTCACAGACCTTATTGAAATGATCATTTTTGTATTCACCTCCATTGTCTGTGCGAATACACTTGATCCTCCTGCTTTTTTGATTCTCCACTATCGTCTTCCATTTGAGAAAAATTCCTAGCACTTCATCTTTGCTCTTCATTGTATACACCCAAACTCTTCGGGAAAAATCATTAACAAAGGTCACAAAATAGTGCTTCCCACCCAATGAAGGTGTTTTGGAAGGACCCCATATTCTCCTTCTTGAAAGTCCACGAACCAATCCCTGTTGGGACACATATGATAGCTACAAGCCGAGTCCATCAACCATATGTCTGATGACGTTGACGGCTCCGTTGTAACTAATGAGAAATCCGAATCATCGCAATCAGCTACATTTGAATCCATAATGGCTTTTCCATTGTTATGTTTGGCCTTATTATTCAACTTCGGACAGTCTTTCTTCCAGTGCCCCTTTTCTCGACAAAAGGCACATTCATCTTTGCTGGGTTTAGATCTTGACTTAGATCTTCCTTTCCTTTTCCTCATTTGATTTAGAGGACGACCCCTCACGAACAGTGCTTCTCCTTCTCCGCCCTTCTGTTTTTCTCGCTTTCTTTGTTCATAGCTGTACAAAGCCGAACAAACTTCTCTGAGGGAATCTTCGTCATTTTCATGGAGTAGAGTAGTTTTAAGGTTCTCGTACTCATCGGGAAGTGACGCTAACAACATCAAGGCCAAGTCACCATCATCATAAGTTGTATCCATATATTTGCAAATCCGTGACCAACTTATTAAAACTGGTGATATGTTCATTCATCGTGGTACCAGGAACATAGGTGAAGTGAAACAGTCTTTTCTTCATGTACAATTTATTTTGACTGTTTTTCTTCAAAAATTTATCCTCCAGTGCTTTCCATAATTTACTTGCAGAAGTTTCCTTTGTGTATGGATATTTCTGTTCTCTAGCAAGGTAGGATCGAATGGTACCGCAAGCAACACGGTTGATAATTCTCCAATCTTCTTCTCCAATACCATCTGGTCTCTTTTCTTCAATAGCTAGATCTAGCCCTTGTTGAAAAAGGACATCTAGAACCTCGCCTTGCCACATCCCAAAATGTCCGGACCCGTCAAAAATTTCTACCGCAAATTTCGCATTTGACACAATTCTTGTCATAAGAGAAGATGCCAATGATGACGTATTGCTGACACTTGATGTAGATTCTTCTTGTTTATTGTCTTCCATCTTTGACACAAATATTATTTTATAGTTGATGACACAAATCAAGATTATTTCTTTCTGATGTGGAAGATCAGACTAAGCTGCAACCACAGAGCATACTAAGACAAAACCTTGACTCAGTTACCAAGATAAATCTTTTCTGATGTGGAAGATCAGACTACGCTGCAACCACAGAGCATACCGAGATAATACCTTGGCTGTGATACCAATTGTTGCGGAAGCCAAATGTATATAGTGTGAATGAGTCACAACTACTATACCAAAAATTATGGCAGCCACCAAATAATAAATAAGACAATAAAACAACAATAAAAGGAACACCAAAATTTACGAGGTTCGGCTAATTTTGCCTACTCCTCGGACACAACCAATATTTTATTCCACTCCAAAATACAAGTGAAGTAATACTAAAGAGAGAAGATACAAATGCCTTAAGAAGATACGAAGGCAAATGTGAGGTGTGTTTAAATCCTAAATATTATGCCTTCTTTTATAGTGGGAAAAACCCCCCAAATCCAATTCCCAACAGATGTGGGACAAAATCTTTGCCAAATTCAACATATATATCTTGATAAATAATAAAAAATTTAAAGATTAATTAATTGGATAATGTTATGTTGGAATATACTCAATATGGCCACCGAAATATGTATGTGATTAGTAGTGTATGTCTTATATTTAAGAAGAAAAAATTAATAAAAAAATAAAAAAAGTAAAATATAAACAAAAACTGACAACGATCAAACCAAAAAAATGATAAAACTTGTTTTGGTTTTGTTTAGTTTCAAGATTGGAAAAACTGACCTAATTATTTTGGTTTCTTTGTAGGTGAAAACAAACCCAAACACAACCATGACCACCTCTAGAAGTTCACACTTGGTCTGACGCATATTTTGAGGGCATACTTTGCCCATTAAGGATCTCGTTGGTTTATGGAAGTGTAATGGAAATTTAAAATGAAAAAAACTCCCTCAGATTGGTTGTTTTCCTTTTGTAAATCTTAACTACGAACAAAAAGAAGTAAAATTTGTATAAAAAAAAAAACTAAATCATTTTGTAGGAACACATATCAAGAAATTTCTCCACGAGCTCGTATACCTCAAAACACCAGTAAATAGTTAGTTACTCTTGGTATCACTATAATAAAAACTACTATAATAGACAAGTTTAACCACTACACTAACAACTATCCAGTATAGTCCTACAAATTGGAGTATGTGAAGCAGGGGCGGATGCACGCTTACCGAAGTGGTGTCACGCGACACTGCTTCGTCGGAAAATTTTACTAAATATATGTGTTAATACTGTACAGAAACGGATAAGTAGAAAAAAGATGACACCACTTAACATAAATTGTATTTTGGTGTGTTGGTTATGTATTTACTTCTGTTCTAAAGATCAAAGGTTCAAACCTCAACTAACACATTTTTCTTTTGCAATTATTGAAGAGAGCTTTTGTGGTTAAAAATTGCAATGAAGTAGAATTGAACCCAAGACCTTTTCTAACTTAAGATATTTCGGTTCTTCTGTAAATTTTGACACCGCTTATAAAAATTTCTGCGTACGCCCCTGATGTGAAGGGTAATATATAGACAGGTATTACCTCTACCCGAAATAAATTACTTACTTGACACTCGTCATAAACAAAAAATGTGCACTTTGCTTAGAAACAAAGAGAGGCCTGGTTTAGGAACAAGGAGAAGCAAAAGTGTAGAAAACAATCATTATAAATTTTCGTTACATTGTCATGAAACAAATAAGAGTACAAGTCAATAACATAAAAGCTTAAGAATTTTAAAGGGCCAAATATGCTCTCATAGGCATGCGTGAGATCAAATATGTTCTCCATAGGGACCATTTAAAATAGGGACATTTTCATGTATGTACTAATTTTAAAATTATATTACATATTATGTAACAATTACCGAATTTATATCAAATATTAATAGAAAATTTTCATAAGTTCTTACATTTTGGCTTCATCAGATATTACAATCTAAAAAGGTGAATATTAACAACTTTTGTATTTTTTAAAGTGTGAACAAATTATAGTGGGTTGGCTAAAGTTATGACAATTTGTAGGCTTTAATTATGAATATTAACGTAAAAAGGGAAAAAGAAAAAGTTTGTCTTCTACAATTCAATAAAGAAAAAATTGGGAGTGAATTATTCTACTGCCCAACACCAATTTCTGAAACGGAATAATGATTTCTTTAAGCTACATTGACTACAATTGTCTCGACTTGTATTGTCTATTGTAGTTTAATTATTGTTAATTATTGTATTTTGGTAATAAATTGTAGATGGTAGGTAGATAACATATGGATAATGTATTTCTATGAAAATAATGCTCATTCTGTACAAAACAAAAATTAATTCATATTAGCATAAGAAATAAGCATTAATCTACATAATACCTACATAATTCTTCAAAAAAAAAAATAGTAAGAACTACAGAATGACTACAAAATAACAACATTTGTAAAAATATAAAAAATCACGACTACAGTTAATCTACAAAATTAAGACAACTAATCGACATGACTACAAAATAACTATATTTATAAGTTGTAGATAATAACAACAACAATTTATACACATAATTAACACAACTAATCTACATGACTTTATACACATAATTAACACAATTAATCTATATGGCTACAAAATAACTACAAATATTAACTTTAGGTAATATCCACTAGAATTATTCTACAAAATTAAGACTACAAAATTGCGATTTAACAACGAAATTAAAACATAGATTTTTACAGCATTAATATACATAATACCTAAATAATTCTTCAATAACAAAAAAAAGTAAGAACTATAGAATGACTACAAAATAACAACATTTATAAAAATATGGAAAATAGCAACTACAATTAATCTATAAAAATAAAGATAATTAATCGACATGACTACAAAATAACTATATTTATAAGTTGTAGATAATTACAACTATAATTTATACACCAAATTAACACAACTAGTCTACATAAGTATTAATCTACATAATACCTACATAATTCTTAAAAAAGAAATAGTAAGAACTACATAATGACCACAAAATAATTAAATTTGTAAAACTGTAAAAAATAGTCGGTTATAAACTATCATCACTCAAACAGACTTGACGGAGAGCTGTAGAAGTTTAGAAGAGTAGATTTGCTGCTCCCTTTTTAGTTCTCCACCTCGATATTGATCAAGGATAATGGTTGGAACTAGCTCTACCTCAACTTCCCTTGCAATGGAATTCAACTCCGCCACCCACTCGATGATATTCTTTCCAGCTAGAGGCATGGCTTCCACGTATTTATAGTCCGGTGTATCAGACAACAATCCTTTCATTTTGCAATGAATAAGCGTCGATTTTTCGGTTGAAAGCCATAAATGTCTCATCTTCAAAAGCAGCATAGAGAAAGAAGAAGAGAGTGTGAGAAAGAATAATACGTAGAGAGAGAAAGTGAGAAAGAAATGAAGGAGGAAAAGAGAGGGTAGAACGTGGGGGATGGGTATTTAGTAAAAAAATGTAAAAGATATTAGTATTTTATTTATGTGGGGTGGGTTAGATCATAATTGTGTCCAATAAAGAGGATCCATTAATAGTGTCATTAATTTGAATTATGGTACATATATGTAATTAAAATAACATATATGTAATAAAATAAAAAGTTAAACATATTATGTAATATAATAGTGTATTTGGTATATATATGTAAAACAATCCTTTAAAATAAGAGTATATAGTTTTGGCCAAATATTGGACGTAAGTAAGGGTGTTTATAAAAACCCAAAAAATCGAATCAAACTAAAAATCAAACCAAATCGACCAAAAATTTCGATACTTTTTGGTTTGGTTTGGTTTTGATTATGAATTTTAAAAACTGATCAAATTTTGTTTGATTTTGGTTTTAGTCAGAAAAAAACCGAACCAAATCGACTATAGGAGTAGCTATTTTAAATTTATTATTGCATCTATATATATGTATATTGTTATACAAAGTTTCAAAAAAATTATGGTAAAGATCAGTAGTTTGCACTTTTAATATAGTTCTTTACCTTTATATTATAGTTTGATTGGTAGTTTTCTTTTGTTTAGTGTAAGAATCCATTTCGTGTTAAAAATAATATATTTTTAATTGAGTTCTTAAATTATTCATCACTGTTTGATTCAGTTATCATCAATATATCTTGGTAAATAATCGACTTCTCAAAGGGCAATTGATTTAATAGCGTTACATTGAAAATGTGGTAGCTGGAATATGTGTTTGGTAGTGTATATCTTACATTTAAGAAAAAACTGACAAATAGCCCAAAAAACCAAAAAATCGACTTAATTGGTTTGGTTTGGTTCTAATATTTGAAAAATTGACTTACTTGGTTTGGTTTCTTTTGGGGGAAAATCGATCCAAATCGAACCATGAACACTCCTAGACGTAAGGGTATTGATAATAGGTGAATTTAATTATAATCACTCCTTAAATAATCACATTCTTATGTTATTTTGATGATATATATGATAACAAAATGCTCATATCGGTACTTTTTATTATTTGTAGGTGATAAATGGCTAAGGAAGACTAAGGAGTAGTTTGGGAGACAAAATTGGAAAAAAGAGGCCAAATATGCAATTTCCCATTGAAGCCATGCCCGTACATCCCTTAGGATTCAGAGAGATTGTTTGACCGCGGTTCTATCGCGACCGCGGCAGAACCGCGGTGGAAGGCTGCTGTGGAATCTCAAAGAATCAGAGAGGTTGATTTGCCGCAGTTCTCCGCAACCGGGGTAGAAATGCGGCAGGCGACGATAACTTCAAGGGCTAAAGTGTCAAATACAGGATTTTTAGACCTAAACCCTATTTAAACATTAGACTTCGCCCAAAGGAGGCATGTATTTATTTTTAGAGTACTTTTGCACGGGAAATTATTGTGAGATATTTCTCCAAATATCTTTCTTCTTTTCTTTTGAATTTTATGATGAATTCTATTCTAGTTTATGTTTCCATAGCCATGAGGAGCTACATTCTTGTCTAAGGTTTTGATGGAACATATTGGGTGATGAAATTCTGGTTTATGTGAATACAAAATGCTAGTTTAATCTTTATTTGTTCAACTTCGTGTTTGTTGTAGTTAATTGACAGGATCTTCAATTATCAGTGACTATTTAGTGTGCATAACTTGGAAATAGTGTATATTTAGGTTATTGTTGAACAACACCACTCCTACATTATTAGAGGAACCTATAATTGCGGGTTTAAAGGAGGGATTAGGAATAACGAAGCCTTGGGTGTAATCTAAAGTGAATTGTGCTAATTAAAGTAAGGTAGTGTATCTCGGGAGAGTGCAATAGTAAATTATTGTGATTACTCGGGAGAGATTTACGATAAGAATAATGTTCATGATTAATTGAGATATGTTGGTAAAATTTGTATGAGCATAAACAGAAGGGATTTGTCACGACCCTAGTTCACCAATAGTGAACATGTCATGACGGCACCCATTCCCCCACGACTAGGTAAGCCTAATACTTTGTAGAATGTACAAGTTTATGAACTTTAAACAAGAAATAGCGGAAAACGATATAAATAGGAATGTAACCCGTGCCTCTTGGCACATACACTCGTCAACACACTGTATAAAATACCACCAAGACCCGGAATCCCACGAGCAACACAGACTAAAAGAGAGTATACAACTGTGGCTCTATGTGTGAAGAGTATCTAACAACGAGATGAAGGAAAACATCTACTAATACTATAAGAATAGAAGGAGGGCCTCCGGATCCGCGGACGTAGCGGATCATACCTCGAGGTCTCCCAAAGTGCTGCTGAATCACCTAATATGAGCCTGTCCTGATGTACCTGGATCTGCACAACAAAAGTGTGCAGAAGAGTAGCATGAGTACACCACGGCGGTACTCGGTAAGTGCCAAGCCTAACCTCGATGGAGTAGTGACGAGGAAGGTCAGGGCCCTACCGAGAGAACAATAACATAATGATGATAACAATAACAAACAGTTTTAAATAAGATTGAGTCTGAAATAGCAACAATAAAGTAATTACTGCAACCGTCTACGATTTAAGCTGACAACAACTAACCAACACAACATAAACTCAAATTAACAAGTCCAGGACCTTTGGGAATTGAACCCACAATCCCTCTCTATATTCAACAATCCAGGAGCTACGGGAATTTAACCCGCAGTCCCAATAACAGTATCTCTGGGTCTCCGGGAATCGAACCCGCAGCCGATGCCTCAATACCTCAAGATGTGTCTCAATGATCTCAGGATCTCCGAGAATCGAACCCGCAGTCCCTACCAATAACTCAGGATCTCCGGGAATCGAACCCGCAGTCCCTACCAATAACTCAGGATCTCGGGAATCGAACCCGTAGTCCCTACTAATAACTCGGGATCTCGGGAATCGAACCCGTAGTCCCTACCAATAACTCAGGATCTCCGGGAATCGAACCCGCAGTCCCTACCAATAACTTAGGATCTCCGAGAATCGAACCCGCAGTCCCTACCAATATCACTTCGGGTCTCTGGGAATCGAACCCACAGCCCTGGGATCTCCGGGAATTGAACCCGCAGTCCACCAACACATCAATTAAAGGAAACACACAGGGAGAGTATAATATGTTTAATTACAACTTCACCGAAGCTAGTGCCGACAATTTATCAAGAAGTTCAAGTAAGTCAACTAGGCAACTAGACAGTTAAATACTACCTAATCATGCTTTTCTAACTGCTACCGGGTAGGAATATCGAATTTAACAGCTAAAAATAGGAATATCACTCATCGAACATTTTAAGTAAAGTATATGTTCAACAACCAGCGCATGTACACGCTCGCCACCTCGCGTACAAGGCATTTAAAGTATCACATAATATCCTAGGGGTGAAAGTCCCCCACACGAGGTTAGACAAGCAACTTACCTCAATTTCGGTACAAAACCGCTAAGAAATAACCCTCTTTCCGCGAATGTCGGCCTCCATAAGTGTAGTATCTCTGATAAAAATCAATAGAATCACATCAAAATAGGCCAATTGGGCATTACCCAATCAAAATAACTCAAAATACGCCAAAACCCACAAGTTGCCAAAACCCAACTTTCGGTACACTTATCGAAAAATCACGAAAACTATATTTTCGGGTTCCTTATCTCAATACGAGTCCGTGCATATAAAATTTATCGAAATCGGACTCTGTTTGCCCATTCAAATCAAAGATTTCCTAACATTTAGGCCTAGGTCTCAAACCCACCTTTAATCTTCCATTTTCAGTGAAATAATCACGGATTTCATGATAAACCAACGAATTAAGGTCAAGAAACTTACCCCCGATGATTTCCCGATGATATCCCGGCGTTTCCCCTTCAAAATCCTCTCTTGGAGCTCAACAATGGCGGTTTTGGTGTGTTAGGCCGCGACTGAAATGTTCTGGACTTAAAGTCACTGCCAGGCCATTTTACTCTACGCGATCGCAGCACTGGGCTTGCGATCGCAATGCACAAAATATGGGCGGCCTAATTTTCCTCTACGCGATCGCGTGGTCCTGGATGCGATCGCAGTGAACAACTCGGCGACCCTACGCGATCGCGAAGAACAACTCGACCGGCTCCCCAAACTACCCTACGCGATCGCATACTACCTCACGCGATCGCGATGCTTACTCTCCCAGACTTACGCGACCGCACGCCTTTCTTCGCGATCGCAGAGCTCAGGGTTTTTCCCTTACGCGATTGCATGGCCATCTCCACGATCGCAGAGAGCAAAAATTTTCTGTAATTATTGCAGCAGAAACAGTAGTGCCTTTTGGCACAAATTGGTCCGTTTGGACCCCCGAATTCATCCCGAGGCTCCCGGGACCCCAACGAAAACCACCAACATACCCCAAAACACGATACGAACTCATTCCAATCATAAAAACATGTCTAACAACATCAAAACCCATAATTCACATCGAATTCAAGCCTAAATTTCTTAAAACTTTCCGAATTGCACATTCGATCTAAAAACCCGACCAAACGACGTCCGAATGACCTGAAAATTTGCGGACATATCCAAAATCACATAACGAAGCTACAAAAATTGTCGGAATTCCATTCCGACCCCCGGATCAAAATCTCACCTACCGTTCGGATTCGCCAAAATTTCAACCTTCGGCATTTCAAGCCTAATTGAGCTAAGGACATCCAAAATACATTCCGAACGCGCTCCCAACCCCGAAATCACCCAACGGAACTAATGGAACCATCGGATTTCCGTTCTGAGATCGTCTTAACACTGTTCCGGTTACGGACCATTTTCTATCTTTAAAGCTCTCATTTAGGGACTAAGTGTCCCAAAACACTTCAAATTTCAGGGCCGACTCTCCCGGCAAACCACAATGGCAGAAATGTACTTAGGGAAACAGTTAAATTAGGGATTGGGGCGTAATTTTCTAAAATGACCGGCCGGGTCGTTACATCTTCCCACCCTTAAAAGATTCGTTCGTCCTCAAACGAGCATAGAAAACATACCTGGAGTAGTGAAAAGATGAGGGTACTGGCTGCGCATATCCTGCTCGGTCTCCCAAGTCGCCTCCTCGACCGGCTGACCTCGCCACCGAACCTTTACTGGAGCGATGTTCTTTGACCTTAGCTTCCTGACTTGCCTGTCTAGAATGGCTACTGGCTCCTCTACATAAGATAGATCCTCGTCTAGCTCAACAGAAGTGAAATCCAACACATGCGACGGGTCACCATGGTACCTCCGAGCCATAGAGACATGAAATACGGGATGGACTCCGGCTAGGGTGGGAGGTAAAGCCAACTCATAAGCAACCTCCCCAACATGCCTCAAAATCTCAAAAGGGCCAATAAATCTAGGACTCAGCTGAGCATATTAGCCTGATATAATCTGAATATATTCCTCTTGTTCAAACAATTACGTCTTAGAGCCTAATTCCAACATCCGGAAATTCTGTGTCGGACTTGTTTTCATCAAGAGATCACTCAATATTCCTCAAACGCCGTCCTCAAACATGACTGCATAACCTTGCTGGATTCTTACCTTGCAACACAAAATCCACAGGACCACGATAATATTTTATGATCAAATTAGCCAAAAATTCAACGAATCAGATGCTCCCATTGCACCTCACGATCTACATAGGTCTCGTTCCAACTTTTACAATACTGACACGATGGAAGAGATGTGCCGATATCCATAACCAACTACTGAATCAACAATTCATTGGGTCTATACTCCTGACAAGATCCATTACCTTGTCCTAAACCAGAGGATGATCCTTTCCTCTATGATATACTTCATATAATCAATTTGCACTGATCCCAAATCACATAATCTCATCTCACCCAGTACGAACTGCTCAGGCGATGAGCCACATCAGACATAATCAAAAGTCCCACAAGATGACACAATGTGCTAGTAATCCACTAATTCGTACGTGATACAAAGGAAGGCAAACACTAGAGAGAACTATTCGACTCTCACATTAACATGGACCTCCTCACAAAATAGGAAACAAAACATATGAAAGCAATTATAAACACTGAAATAAACCTCATACTGTTGCGACGTGCAACCCGATCCCAACAATATGACCATGGCGGCGTGCCACCCGATCCCAACAATATAACCATGGCGGCGTGCCACCCGATCCCAACAATATAACCATGGCGGCGTGCCACCCGGTCCCAACAATATAACTATGGTGGCGTGTCACCCGGTCCCAACAATATAACTATTGCGGCGTGCCACCCGGTCCCAACAATATAAAACTCACACAAGGAGTCATATGTCGAGCTGAATAGCTCGTCACATAAAAATTCTGAATATCGATCATAAGCACACTAAGGTGCATGATATCAAACACAATGAAACATATAGCGCTATAGGCTACAAACTCAAGCACAACTGAGGTGCGATATAAGATCTGAGTCTCAAGAGCCATCATGCTCATATAACATCACCGCTGAGCGGAACCCCAACACATAAGGAACTTACCAAGCCGTCTCACACTCATACGATGCAATATATCTTTACATGAGTTAACTAACCGCGAAAATAAGACCGCGACTATCCCTCCATAAAGGGCGCATTGCTGGAAGAAGCATAACCGGCCTGATGCAAGGCTCACTTCCACATTTAAATCTATCTACCGACCTTAAGTCTATCCTGGTCGTGCCAAACTAAGTCAATAATATTTCACAGGTCTATAACCCAATAAGCAGAGTGCTCTCCAACATAAATTCTCAATTGAATGATATCACCAAAATCCTCATACTTGGTTTAAATTTCTAACCAATCAAGTGACTACAAGTCACACCTATACAATCTTTTTGTGGGTCAAGCTCCCACTATCTTCCGAATAATTAAACGGGCCTGCACATTCAACCCACCGGCTGCACTAACACTGAAAAGCGATCAGGAGTCCCTAACCGGGATGCAAAGCCTTTCTCACAGAACACCGATTTCAAATGATACTGATGTTAATACCCATCTTACTCAAAACACTGAAACTCCTTTCCTGCTCATCTGAGCTCTTTATATCACATTCATTGACCAAATTGTGATCTTGGTCCTTACTTCAAATTTCATACTACTCACTGCACATCACGTGCCGATATACGAAAGACACAATTTCCATCATAGCGCTAGAACTGACGATAGGCTAATACTTCATCACATAAGACCTTCCATTTAACTCACTACATGAGAGCTATAACAACATACGGCGAATTCTCATAGCCATCGAATATGCCAATATCTAAGTAGTGGTCCAAGCCACCATAACCCTTCCCGAGATCTGCCTACTCGTAACAGGCCCTTAACAAAAGAATACTTCAGAATAACATCAATCACTGTGGCCGACAAGTCTCAAATGCACCGCCACGAATCACATGCATAACTCGATCACGTTGCATGAATCGATCATTGACATCAATATGCCAACTCAGTTATGGCTAATCAATCTACTTCCTTCCAGTTTATCCTGGATTGCCTTAGAAATGTAAATATCTCCCTTCAATACCTAGCTTATTTCAACCACACTCACCCCGAATGACCTGAAATCATGAGGCCATGCTATCTCAAGAACGACGACCATTTCACGCCTCTCAAATGCTACACCACAAGTCAAAACATCATAGATTGTTTTTGTACTTTCTTCCTAAGTTGCTTTAAAGGCTTGAGCCTCAACTATACTTATATGATTCAAAATTATCAGGCACCACACTTTACCTCTTGAATTCACTAGGACCTCTATTGAGAGCCATCCAGCCATGACTTATCCCAATATGCAACCAACTCTACTCAATTTTATAACATATGAATACCCTCTCAATAAAGCACCCAACGGGATCACTTCCCGCGAAGCTTGCACCTATACGAGGCATAAATCATAAATTTTCCCTCAAGTTTGAACCTGAGTCAGTAAGGCTAACCATAACATGCATTCAACAATTCATATACTCAAATTACCACTCGTGGTCTTTTTTCGTAGCTGCAATAACCCATTAATACGCTAATATCCAGAATTCACACAAGTAATTAACCATGCAACCCAATATTAAGCGGTGGGACTCTCCCACTTAGCCCAAAGCCACTATTACACGACTCTCGAACACATTAGAACCATTCTCTTGAGTCATTTACCATTATTCAACTGCAACTCACTTGATCCAACGAATATAACCACATGTGCTCTATTAGCACTCTAACATCATAGGGTATGACCTCATCCCAATACAACCAAACATCTTCTCGCTCCATGCACCGAGCATTCTCTACCAACAACATCTTAAAACATACTATGATTCACACACGCCTACGAAGCACCATGTAGCCTTTGTCAAATATTCCATGCTGATAATAAAATGCAGAGTTTATTAGGGACACAGGAACATCTAAAGTCCCAACATTATACCATACGAGCCTCAACTCTTGCCCATCCGCAAGTTTTCAAGAACTTTTGAATAGCACCTAAATACATCGCAGGCCAAATATGATGCGACATATGACCCGTAATTACATCGTTGATAGTGAAATCCTTTCACTTGACACGAAGCCTTAAGATACATTTTGCTAATCCATGATACTAGCCCTTAACATTTGTACGTCTTCATCGTAAAACAAGCCAAAGGCATTCGTTTGGTACATGTCCTTCTTAAGACAGTTAAACTCATTTTCCCCAGTATCTCTGTTGGCTGAATCCTTCGCTAAATAGATATCTCATATGAACTATATAGTCTTTATTACCACCAACTATCTTTAGATCTACATCCACCTTGTGATTCTACCATTGCTGTGACGATTAGGCAGTTAAGTAAACCTTCTCAAGACCGTACTTATCAACCGAATGTCAGAACCTAGTGCACCCTATGTGCACAATTGAAGATCTCTCAATTCTCTTGCATTATCGATATGGGTGACACGCGGTAACAATAGATGAGTAAATTTTTGACTCCCTTGAGATCTCTCTGCGGCGTCACGAACCGTCGGTGAATACTTGATACCGAGTGCGCAATTTCAATACACGAGTAGATACAAAAGAACATATGACATAGGCTTCAACTGAATAAATGACGCACGATAAGGAATTCGAAGAAATGAAGAGTTTCCTAAACAGTTACATAGCCCCTCATAGAAAAATACAGACGTCTCCGTATCGATCAGCGAGACTCTAAGTAACCGGTCCGTGTCCCGTGACTCCTATGAACCTAGAGCTTTGATACCAACTTGTCACGACCCTAGTTCACCAATAGTGAACATGTCATGACGACACCCAGTCCCCCACGACTAGGTAAGCCTAACACTTTGTAGAATGTACAAGTTTATGAACTTTAAACAAGAAATAGCGGAAAACAATATAAATAGGAATGTAACCCGTGCCGCTTGGCATATACACTCGTCAACACACTGTATAAAACACCACCAAGACCCGGAATCCCACGGGCAACACAGACTAAAAGAGAGTATACAACTGTGGCTCTATGTGTGAAGAGTATCTAACAACGAGATGAAGGAAAACAT
The DNA here is from genome assembly GCA_032618575.1 of Nicotiana noctiflora. Classification (NCBI taxonomy): domain Eukaryota; kingdom Viridiplantae; phylum Streptophyta; class Magnoliopsida; order Solanales; family Solanaceae; genus Nicotiana; species Nicotiana noctiflora. The sequence goes on from JASVEL010006936.1 coordinate 26,488, forward strand.
CTACTAATACTATCAGAATAGAAGGAGGGCCTCCGAATCCGCGGACGTAGCGGATCATACCTCGAGGTCTCCCAAAGTGCTGCTGAATCACCTAATATGAGCCTGTCCTGATGTACCTGGATCTGCACAACAAAAGTGTGCAGAAGAGTAGCATGAGTACACCACGGCGGTACTCAGTAAGTGCCAAGCCTAACCTCGATGGAGTAGTGACGAGGAAGGTCAGGGCCCTACTGAGAGAACAATAATATAATGGTGATAACAATAATAAGCAGTTTAAATAATAATGAATCTGAAATGACAACAGTAAAGTAATTTCTGCAACCGTCTACGATTTAAGCTAGCAGCAAGTAAATAACTCAGTAAAAACTCAATCAGCAAGTCCAGGACCTGTGGGAATTGAACCCACAGTCCCACTCTGTAATCAACAATCCAAGAGCTACTGGAATTTAACCCGCAACCCCAATAACAGTATCTCTGGGTCTCCGGGAATCGAACCCGCAACCCATGCCTCAATACCTCAAGATGTGTCTCAATGATCTCAGGATCTCCGGGAATCGAACCCGCAGTCCCTACCAATAACTCAGGATCTCCGGGAATCGAACCCGCAGTCCCTACCAATAACTCAGGATCTCCGGGAATCGAACCCGCAGTCCCTACCAATAACTCAAGATCTCCGGGAATCGAACCCGCAGTCCCCCTACCAATAACTCAGGATCTCCGGGAATCGAACCCGCAGTCCCTACCAATATCACTTCGAGTCTCTGGGAATCGAACCCACAGCCCTGGGATCTCCGGAAATTGAACCCGCAGTCCACCAACACATCAATTAAAGGAAACACACAGGGAGAGTATAATATGTTTAATTACAACTTCACCGAAGCTAGTGCCGATAATTTATCAAGAAGTTCAAGTAAGTCAACTAGGCAACTAGACAGTTAAATACTACCTAATCATGCTTTTCTAACTGCTACCGAGTAGGAATATCGAATTTAACAGCTAAAAACAGGAATATCACTCATCGAACATTTTAAGTAAAGTATGTGTTCAACAACCGGCGCATGTACACGCCCGTCACCTCGCGTACAAGGCATTTAAAGTATCACATAATATCCTAGGGGTGAAAGTCCCCCACACGAGGTTAGACAAGCCACTTACCTCAATTCCGGTACAAAACCGCTAAGAAATAACCCTCTTGCCGTGAATGTCGGCCTCCACAAGTGTAGTATATGATAAAAATCAATAGAATCACATCAAAATAGGCCAATTGGGCATTACCCAATCAAAATAACTCAAAATACGCCAAAACCCACAAGTTGCCAAAACCCGACTTTCGGTACACCTTATCGAAAAATCACGAAAATTATATTTTCGGGTTCCTTATCTCAATACGAGTCCGTGCATATAAAATTTATCGAAATCGGACTCCGTTTGCCCATTCAAATCAAAGCTTTCCTAGCATTTAGGCCTAGGGCTCAAACCCACCTTTAATCTTCCATTTTCAGTGAAATAATCACGGATTTCATGATAAACCAACGACTTAAGGTCAAGAAACTTACCCCCGATGATTTCCCGATGATATCCCAGCGTTTCCCCTTCAAAATCCTCTCTTGGAGCTCAACAATGGCGGTTTTGGTGTGTTAGGCCGCGATTGAAATGTTCTGGACTTAAAGTCACTGCTAGGCCAGTTTACTCTACGCGATCGCAGCACTGGGCTTGCGATCGCGATGCACAAAATTTGGGCGGCCTAATTTTCCTATACGCGATCGCGTGGTCCTGGACACGATCGCAGTGAACAACTCGGCGACCCTACGCGATCGCAATGACACTAACGCGATCGCGAAGAACAACTCGACCGGCTCCCCAAACTACCCTACGCGATCGCATACTACCTCACGCGATCGCGATGCTTACTCTCCCAGACTTACGCGATCGCACGCCTTTCTTCGCGATCGCAGAGCTCAGGGTTTTTTCCTTACGCGATCGCATGGCCATCTCCGCGATCGCGGAGAACAAAATTCTCTGCAATTATTGCAGCAGAACAGCAGTGCCTTTTGGCACAAATTGGTCCGTTTGGACCCCCGAATTCATCCCGAGGCTCCCGGGACCCCAACGAAAACCACCAACATACCCCAAAACACGATACGAACTCATTCCAATCATAAAAACATGTCTAACAACATCAAAACCTATAATTCACATCGAATTCAAGCCTAAATTTCTTAAAACTTTCCGAATTGCACATTCGATCTAAAAACCCGACCAAACGACGTCCGAATGACCTGAAAATTTGCGGACATATCCAAAATCACATAACGAAGCTACAGAAATTGTCGGAATTTCATTCCGACCCCCGGATCAAAATCTCTCCTGCCGTTCGGATTCGCCAAAATTTCAACCTTTGGCATTTCAAGCCTAATTGTGCTAAGGACCTCCAAAATACATTCCGAACGCGCTCCCAACCCCGAAATCACCCAACGGAGCTAATGGAACCATCAGATTTTTGTACCGAGATTGTCTTAACACTGTTCCGGTTACGGACCATTTTCTATCTTTAAAGCTCTCATTTAGGGACTAAGTGTCCCAAAATACTTCAAATTTCAGGGCCGACTCTCCCGGCAAACCACAATAGCAGAAATGTACTTAGGGAAACAGTTAAATTAGGGATTAGGGCGTAATTTTCTAAAATGACCGGCCGGGTCGTTACAGGATTCCATCAATAGGGGAAATCATTGTCTTAGCTTTTTCTCATTATTGTTTACACTCTATTTAGTTAGTTTACAGTTATTTAGTTATCTGCAAAAGTAGTTATTAAGGAAACACTCAACTGAGATTTGAATATTTGGGAAGTTGATTCTGAAGAGTTAGTGGGTCTGAAGATAGTAGTTTATAGGTTAACTCTCTGTGGGTTCGACCCCGAGCGTAATACTTGGATTATATTTGCAGCGTACGCAGAATCTTTTTATAAGGCATAGTTGTGCATGATCAGATCCGTTTGCGATAAAGTATTAACGAGGGGCAAGCTTTCTGAATTTCACATAATTCAACATATTTAAATTATTTTTATTTTTTTCAAAAATTCTCCACAATTTTTCCCCCAAAAGATCATTTTATTAAAGCTGTCCAAACGAGAGTTATGATCCATGTATCCAACTGGCAAAGATTTATAAAAACAGTACAATACTCCGAAAATGCGGAACCTTCTTTCTCTTGAAAATGATGTTGCCTTTAAATGAGCTTCTTCAAAACAAAACAAAAAATTGTACTATATGTGCATGTTAGCTTTTCTCAATAAAGAAAGACAAAGGTAGCCAATAAAATATGAGTCTTCATAGTCTTATCATTTATGGAAATATGCAATGAAACCAATCCCCCCAAAAAATAACATTCCTTAGGTTTCATCTAATATTTTAAGAGATTTTTAAAGAAAACCATATATATTATACATGTTTGAAGTAGTACAATTTTGAACCATGAGAATCTATTTCAAGGTTAAGAGAATTAATAGTACTAATCTCGAACTGAAATGGATTTCACATAACTTATGAATTTTGGTTTTCATTATTTGAATCAGTTAATAATGGTAGATTATAATATCCTTTGGTTATAAACATAGAGTTTATATTTGCTAATTGGGGAAATTAAAGAAAAATCTTTGCTATCCGTACATCATGCCCCTTTATAATTTTGAATTTAAGATTTTTTTTAAATCACTTATTTTTAATTGACAAAACTTTTATGTGTAAAAATAAAATTCTCATGTGTAAAAATAAAATGGCAGGGTCATAAAACTAAAAATTTGTAAAGAGCAAACAATCTAATTGACCAGCTACAAGCAGAGGCGGATGCACACTTACTGAAGCATTATCACGCGATACCTTCTTCTTCAAATTTTTTACTAAATATATGTATTAATACTATACGTAAATAGATAAGTAGAAAAAAATAGCACCTCTTGACATAAATTATGTCTTGATCTGTTTGTTATACTCTTGATTTTGTCTAAGAGATTAAAAGTTTAAATCTCAACTGACAATTTTTTCTTTTAAAAATATTTTAGAGAACCGTTGTGGTTAAAAATTAAACAAAGATAAAAATGTTTAGCTATGCAACCGTATGTTCAATATTATGGCACTACTATAGGAATAATTTTTTTTATTATAAAATAGTTTCGCCTTTTCATATATTAGCAAAAAAAACTCCTTCATAATTACAACTGGGTCTGCATATAAACATGTCAAAAACATCTACTACTATCTTCTAAGACTGTAACCATTATAAAGTCAGATAGCATCGAAATGAAAATCTGCTTGTGCTATTCTTGACTGGCTGTATAGCTATATGCAAAATATATCTTAGTGAAAATTACAACTCCTAAATGTTACTAATACTTTACCAAAATTCATATAATATTTAATTTGGTGAAAACTGGTAGTACTATTTTGATATTAACGAAGTCTCATCATGGACACCATATTCGTTTTTACCCCTTTGGAGGAGTACATTCGAACCCACAAAAAAGATAAATTAGTGTACGGGTAAATTTGGGTATAGTGTTACCTTTGATTTTCCAGTAAAGGAACAAGAGGGAAGCATAATCTAACGCAACATCGAGTAAAGTCGAAGGACTCCTTATTTTTTAGACCGGAGAGGACGGATTGTGTATTTTGGATCAGACACAGAGTAGAGGTTTGAAACTAAGGAAAAATATAACGATTAAGCACGATGAGCGGGGAACCGTACTATCCGTACTTAAACGGATATTACAGAGTAAATCATGTCTGATATCAACTTCAAATTGACATTTATCGGAAAAGAAGATTTTTTTATCTTATTTAAACTTCTACTGGAATTAAATTTTTTTTACTATACAAAGGGGAGAACTTTTATACTTTAGATTATTATTTGCACGCATGTGAAAGCAAAACAGTTTATTTTTATCTTTTAGCTTTTAGTTCAAAAATGTTCTTTAGTTTCCCTTTTATTTAGTTACAATCGAAGCTCGTATCAGGGGTTTCGATAGGAGTTGGTCACAATGATCACCTCAACGCTAGGTTTAATTGTTCTGTTGTGTTTGGTTTGATTGCTTTATCCCTCTTTAATTTAATTATTTATTGTTTTTATATCACTCATATTAAATTAAACCACGTAATCTTTAAATCGCAAACAAATTTAATTGTTATTCCGTTTAAGGATAAACAATTTGGTGTCCACGGTGGGATAAAGGATAATAGTGGTGATTTACTATAATTCCCCATTTGGCCATGAGTTTTGCCAAAATAAAATTAGAATTTATTTTCAAAACTCATGTTTGGCTATAAATTTTGCAAATATTTTTGCCAAATTCCAAATACTAAAATCATCTATTGAGCTAATTTGGGACCAAAATTCCAAGGCCCCATAAATTTGGCATTTATTTTTAAAACATATATTTTGACCAAATCCCAAATCTGAAATCTCAAAATCAGCTATTTTGAGCCAACATCCCAAAACTTGAGAATTATATATACATATTTTTTCAAAATAAAGTTGAAAAATATGTTTTGAAAATGTATATCCAAACACATTTTCATCTTCAAACCAATCTTCACCCAAATTATATTTTTCAAAATAAATTTGGATCTATGGCCAAACGCTAGCCAAAACTTGGGAATTATATACATATTTTTTTTAAATAAGGTTAAAAAATATATTTTGAAAACGTATGTCCAAACACATATTCATCTTCAAATCACTTCACCCAAATAAGATTTTTCAAAATAAATTTGAGATCTATAGCCAAACGCTAGCCAGAACTTGAGAATTATGTACATGTTTTTTCAAAATAAAGTTTAAAAATTTATTTTGAAAACGTATGTCCAAATATATTTTCATCTTCAAATCAAACTTCATCCAAATCAGATTTTTCAAAATAAATTTGGGATCTATGACCAAACGCTAGCCAAAACTTGGGAATTATATACATGTTTTTTCAAAATAAAGTTGAAAAATATGTTTTGAAAAAATAAACTTCACCCAAATCATATTTTTCAAAATAAATTTAGGATCTATGGCCAAACGCTAGCTTAGTCTACTCACTTGAACCTTGATGTAGAGTCAAGCTACCACGATGGAAATAATAACCTGTTACCTAGAAATGACGTGCCCCATGTTGATCCCAATTGTGCCTCAGATGATGACTCGGTCAATGCTAACTAATAGATGAACATCAACGTCAACTTACCAACTGACCTCGTAAACAACATTTGCGGGGTACCCCGACTATTGGCTCGAGAAGCTGATAGGGTTAGCTTGCGATTGATTTTCGAAATGTAGCAAGCTTTACAAGCGGCAATAGTGTAGTTGCAAACCCAAAGTGCACGTCCCTATCAGGATCGAGCCCGAGCAGGTTAGGAAAAACACTCGAAGAGATGTACAAATTACTGCGGAATAAGAAAATTCGAGTCCGGAAAAACTTCCAAGGTGATGAAGATGCTCAAAGCAATGACAAAACGGGTGTAGTCTAGTGAGAAAAGATAGAGGGCACAACAAGAAGGTGGAAACATACAATTCCAAGGACTATCAGATCTCGAGAGCGCTCCAATATTGAAGGGGTCAAATTCTAAAAAAATCATTCAGAAGGCCAATCACAAAGAGATTCCGAATGAGGAATTAAAAATAAGAAAACACCCACTACTCCATCTAATTATTTGTGACGACCCAAAGGGTACTTGTTACTTACTCTTTCTTTGCTTCCAAGGCCTTGAAAACCTCATTTCGGATTGCCTCAATTTGCGTGCACATTTTGGATGCGTAGCCGGAATATGAATTTTGTGCGATATTTGCTAAATTTTGATATTAATATAAATAAATTTGACCTCGGTCAATATTTTGGGTAAACGGATGTGGACCCATAATTTGACGGTTTCGGAGGGTCCATAGAAAAATATAAGACTCGAGAGTATGCGTGAAATTGAATTCCGAGGTCCCTAGCCCGAGAAATAAATTTTTGTGTGAAATTATTTTACGTAAATAATTAAGAAAATTGAAAATAAAATTTGATTAAAAGACTGTGGTATCGGGACCGTATTTTGGTTCCTTTGCCCGATACAAGTCTTATATATGGTTTAAACGTTTTCTGTGAAATTTGGCTGAAAACGGACGTCGTTTGACGTGTTTCGGACTTAAAATGGAAATTTAAGGTTTTATGAAAACGTGGAAGAAATTATGAATTTTGAGGTGTAATTCGATGTATATGATGTTATTTTGGCAATTTAATTGCACGGATAAGTCCGTATGATATTTTTTGAGGTTGTGTGCATTTTTAGTTTGGAGCCCCGAGGGCTCGGGTGAGTTTTGGATAGGCGTCAGAGTACATTTTCCTAACTTGAGAAAATCTGGCATCTCAATTTTGTAATTTTCACAATTGCAAAACAGGGCTCGCAAATGAGCCTGGCATCGCAATTGCGAGGAATGGGGCATTTCACTGGGTTCGCAAATAAGAGCATGGCCTTTTCGCAAACCAAAACTAGCTAGTGTTCGCAAATGCAAACAAAATCTCGCATTTTCCATAATTTGGCCCCAGTTCGCAAATGCGACATCTGCAGCCCAACATATTTTATACTTAGTCGAATATTAAGTCATTTTTCACTCAACTTTCAAAATACAACTCCTTGGGTGATGTTTCAAGAACAGGTTCATTCCAAATCACTTGTAAGTCAATTTTTACTCAATATTTTCAATCATTAACATCATATAACATGTTTTCCACTTAAAATCAATGATTTTCATTGGTGAAATTGGGGGTTTTGGGTAGGACCTAGGTTTTCTAAAAAATTGGGGATTTGGACCTCACTTTGAGGTCCGATTTCAAACAAATTACATATTTGAGTTCGTGGACAAATGGGTAACCGGATTTTTGTTCGAACCTCGGGTTTTGACTACGTGAGCCCGGAGGCGATTTTGTAAATTTTGGGAAAAACTTTGGGAAATTCATTTTTATGCATTCAAATTGATTCATTTTATGTTTATTAAAATAATTAAGTGACTTGTGGTTATATTCGAGCGGATTGGAGGTGGAATCGCTCGGTAAAGCTATAACTGAGGTTTGGGTTGAGTTCAAGGCATCGAGGTAAATGTTCGGCCTAACCCTAGCTTGAGAGTAGGATTTGAGTCATAATTGCTATTTGTTTTGTGTTGGGTTCGACGTATGAGCATGGTGACGAGTATCCATACATCGGTGTTGAGCATGACAGTGAGTCTTAAATTTGCGTATTGATATTAGTTGTTCCAAGAAGAAGTTGAATAGGATTGGTCATAGCTGAGTGTCCCTTGTTGGGATGTTTGACTTGTTGTTATTGTACCCTTGACGGGAAGAGTATTAGTTTGATTGTTTCCTTGTCAGGATTATATTGTGTACCGTGTTGAAGGTATAGGGAGCGGGTGGTACACCTATCACAAGGGTGGTACACCTATCACAAGGGAAGAGAAGAAGAATAGAATGCTTGATTATTCCCTCAAGCTGTTGGGTTTAAATAACCTTTGACAGAAATACGAATAAGGAAAGACTACAATTACAAGTCTACAAAATCTGCTAATTACTTAATTATAGGGATTTGTGTCTTTTCATATTTACATAGTATCAATTCTTGACATATTTAACACTCCCCCTCAAGTTGGAGCGTACAAGTCATATGCTCATAGCTTGCTACAGATGTCGCCAATTCTGGATCCGCGGAGTGATTTTGTGAGGACATCTGCTAGTTGGTCTTTTGATTTGACAAAACTCGTAACAATGCACCCAGACTCAATATTTTTCCGAATGAAGTGACAATCTACTTCAATATGCTTCGTTCTTTCATGAAATACTGTATTTGAAGCGATATATAATGCAGCTTGATTATCACAAATCAATTTCATTGGCTCGTCCCTTTCGATCTTTAACTCCTATAGAAGTTGTCTTAGCCATATAAGCTCGCAAGTAGCCAATGCCAAAGCCCGATATTCTGCCTCTGCGCTTGACCTAGACACCATATCTTACTTTTTACTTTTCCAGGATATCATGTTGCCTCCAATTAAAATACAATAACCTGAAGTGGACTGTCTATCAGGGGGAAAACCTGCCCAATCTGCATGAGAATAACCAACAATGTCTATATGTCCCTTGTTTTCATACAATAAACCTTGTCCCGAAGAACCTTTGACATATCTTAGGATGCGAATTACTGCATCCCAATAACTGTCACAAGGTGACTAGAGAAACTGGCTAACTACACTTACAGCAAATGGGATATCAGGTCTCGTGATCGTAAGATAGTTGAGTTTGCCAACAAGTCTACGATATCTTCCTGGATCTTTTAGAGGTTTCCCTTGTCCCGGAACAAGTTTAGTATTTGGATCCATGAGACTGTCCACTGGTTTGCAGTTCAACATACCGGTGTCTTCCAAAATATCCAAGGCATACTTCCTTTGTGATATGACAATGCCGCTGCCAGATTGTGCCACCTCAATGCCTAGAAAATATTTTAGTTTTCCCAGATCCTTAGTCTGGAATTGACTTGTAAGATGCTGCTTAAGTTGGATAATACCATCATGATCATCACCTGTGATGACAATATCATCAACATAAACAATTATAATGATACATTTGCTATGAGATAAATACCTATAGAATACTAAATGATCAGCTTCTGTTCGGGTCATTCCAAATTATTGGACAACAGTTTAGAAACGGCCAAACCATGCCCTAGGAGACTGCTTGAGACCATAAATCGATCGACGAAGTCGACAGACTAATCCAGACTCCCCCTGAGCAACAAACCCTGGTGGTTGCTTCATATATACTTCTTCAACAAGTTCTCCATGAAGAAATGCATTCTTAATGTCCAACTGAAAAAGAGGCCAATGATTCATCGTTGCCAATGAGATAAGAAGACGGACAGATGACATCTTTGCAACAGGTGAGAAAGTATCACCATAATCAATGCCATACACCTGAGTTTACCCTTTAGCAACCAGTCTTGCTTTAAGGATATCAACTTCTCCATTAGGACCTACCTTAACTGTAAACACCCATTGACAACCAATTGTGGTTTTCCCTTTAGGTAAAGAGACTATCTCCTAAGTACCATTATCGTGCAAGGCAGTCATCTCTTCAATCATAGCCTGACGCCAACCTGGATGGGCCATTGCTTCTTCCATAGTCATTGGAACCTAGACAGTGGATAAGCTAGTAATAAAGGTATGATATGAAGGTGATAAACGATGATAACTTAAAAAGGTATAAGAAGGAGTTTGATTGGCAGTAGTTCTAGTACCTTCTCATAGAGCAATGGGGAGATTAGTAACATTTGATGAGTGCTCAACCGAAGCATGAGACATTGCGGGAGAAGGCAATGAGTCACCCGATGGGCTTTGTGTACCTGCATTAGGATCAGAAGCATCAACGGGATTAGTAGGTTGAGAATTAGTTCGAGGGCGTCTAGAATAGACTTGGAATGGTGGAGATGGAGCTGGAGTTGAAGGCGAAAAGGTTGGAACCGGAAGAACTGTGGATATGGCCTTCTGATTTAATGAATTAGGAGAAAAATACGAGGAAGTCTAAAAAAAACTAACATCTGCTGAGATTAAGTACCTATTTCTAGATGGATCAAAGCATTAGTATCCTTTTTGTAGACGAGAGTACCCTAAAAAGACACACTTGATAGCCTTTTGCTGAAGTTTGTCTTTTCCCGGGGTAAGGTCATGAACAAAACAAGTACAACCAAACACACGTGGAGGAAATGGGAACATAGGTTGTTCGGGATAAAGGACCGAGTGTGGACTTTTATACTGCAAAACAGAGGAGGGCATACGATTAATTAAATAACAAGCAGTAATAACTGCATCACCCCAAAAACGTAAAGGAATATGATTGTGAATAAGTAATATCCGAGCCGTTTCAATGAGATGTCTGTTCTTTCGTTCTACAACTCCATTTTGTTGTGGAGTATGTGCACAAGAAGACAAGTGTAATATACCTTGTGACGACATGAAGGAAGAAAGAGAAGAAGAGAAGTATTCTTGGGCATTATCACTGATTAATTTTTTTATGGAAACACCAAATTGATTGTGAATCTCAGTACAAAAGTTCTGAAAAAATAGAGAACAATTTAGATATGTTTTTCATTAAAAATAACCAAGTGGACGAGAATAATCATCAATAAATGTAATAAAATAATGAAATCCTAGTGAAGAACTGAAACGACTTGGACCCCATATGTCCGAGTGAACAACTTTAAACATAGAGGATGGCCTATTATTGACACGCTTTGGGAAAGAAGCACGAGTGTATTTCCCAAGCTGACATGACTTACATTCTAACAAAGATAAACTAGATAGACTGGGAATCATTTTCTTCAACTTTGAAAGACTTGGATGTCCCAATTGACAATGAAGTAAATCAAAGGAAATAGCAGAAGTGAAGGCAACTGGTGGTTTTGGAATAGATAGTTTATATAGACCGTGTGACTCATGTCCTCTTCCAATCACCTGTCCCGTACTCTGGTCCTGCACAAAAACAGAATCCTCAGAGAAGATTACAAGACACTTGATGTTCTTGGTTAATTTACTAATGGAAATAAGATTATACGGACACTCAGGTGCAAAAAGAACTGAAGTTAAAGGTAAAGAAGGTAGAGGGTGAGCTGCACCTATTCCTTTGATATCAGTCTTTGATCCATTAGCTAAGGTAATAGTAGAAAAGACAGATGGAGAATTAAGGGCAGAAAGAAAATTTTAATTACCGGATATATGATCGGTAGCACCAGAGTCAAGAATCTATGGTCCAGGAAAGGATGACTGTGCGACATAAGCAAAAGAGTTACCAGGTTACACTGTGCAAGCTGTAGATGAGGTAGATGACTGTTGCACTGATACTTGGTACTCAAGATAATCATTATAATCTGCTCCAGTCAAAGTGATAGAGTGAGATGATTCCTTGACATCTGGTGTAGATAGAATATCATCTCCGGTGTGAGCCATATTGATTACATGTCGAGGATGATCATTGTTACGCGGAGGCTTACCATGAAGCAACCAACAGACATCACGTGTACGTCCTCTCTTGTCACAGTATGTGCAATGTTTAGTGCTTTTTCCTTTTCCTTTTCTGGGTCCATTTTGAAAAGTGTCAGTTTGTACAGCCATTATAGAAGTATCATATGAGTTTACCTCCGGTGTAGATGTAATGCGCAACAATCTGGCAGATACTTCCTCCAAGGTAGGAACGGATGCGCTAGCAAGAATCTGGTCTCGAACTGAGGAGAGATCAAATCTTAATCCAATGAAGGCTAGAACCATAAAAAATCTGTCTTTCTGTCTCTCCAGAACATCCAACTTGTCAGTAAAAGGCATAAGAGAATCAAATTGATCCTTTAAAAATTCTACCTGACCAAGATAGCTTGCCATGTCTTGTTGATTCGGATGCAGGTGGACAATGTCTGAGACTACCTTGTAAATAAGTTGTATGTCATTTATATACAAGGTTTTGGCCTTGTTCCAAACCCTGCAACATGTCTTACGTGACTGAAAAAGATTAAGTAACTTACTGTCAAGAGAGTTCCATAGAAGACTACATAATTGAGGATCTATTTTAACCCAAGTTGGTCTATCAGATGCTCCAATCTCTGTATAATTCTTGATCAAGTGATCTTCATATCCTTGACCAATAAACCACAGTTGTACAGAAGCTGCCCAAGAAGTATAATTTCCACTTCCATCCAACTTAACAGTAGTAATTGTTGGAGATGGTGAAGAGGAAAAAATCGATTTTCCAGTAATTTGATTTTCAACTTCTTTATTATCTCCCATTGTTGTATTTATTATACAAGATCTGCTGAAAGTGAATGAGAGTAACTACAAAAAAGAAAACAAGAGAAACAGGAAGAAATAAAGAAAATTGAAAAGTCGATCAAGGAAGATCTAGTTCTTCTATATCTTTTAATTCAAGGAAGAAAAAAAAAAGATGGAGCAGGGACTAAAAAACCCTGTCTCTGATACCATGTGAAAGAAGAAGAGAGGAAAAATAGAGTGCTTGATTATTCCCTCAAGCTGTTGTGTTTAAATAACCTTTGACAGAAATACAAATAAGGAAAGACTACAATTACAAGTCTACAAAATCTCCTAATTACTTAATTATAGGGATTTGTTTATTTTTTTATATTTACATAGTATCAATTCTTGCCATATTTAACATACGCCTACCACAAGTGATATGAAAATGGGAGCATGTGGTACACCTACCACGAGATATTGAGAAACGGGATCGGGTTGCACGCCTGCAACAAGATGAGTTGAATGTAAAAGTTGCCATGTCTTTTCATTATTGTTAGAAGTTGAACTGTAAATGTACGTATCATTATTCTTGATATTTTGTTCTTATATGTTAACCCTGAAGCATGCTCCCCTCCCCAGTTTAAATCGTTATGTCCTTGCTACTTTTCCGTTGTACTATATATATATATATATATATATATATATATATATATATATATATATATACATATACATATACTACCTCGCCAGGGTTAGGCCAAATACTTACTAGCGTATGAGATCGGTTGTCGTGATGCTACACTCTGTGCTATTTGCACAAGTCTAAGTTTCGAGCAGCAGCAACATCATCATTAGAACGGGAGTAGGCCTTCAGTCCGGCGAGACCCGAGGTAGCCTTGCAGGCGTTAGCAGTCCCGACGTCTCCTTTATTCTCTCTTTTAGCCTATTGCCTCATTGGATTCGAGACAATCAGCTTATGTGTTCTTTCAGATATTTGTATTTAGTATTTTTTAGCAGTTCGTGAGTATTATGACATCAGTCTTAGGTAGAGGCTTTAATGACTATTTCGCATTTTAATTCAGTTTTTATAATTAAGACTTCCGGTACTATTTAATTTCGTTGTTTTTATATTATTGTCATAAATTGTTGAAAAAGGGACTATATTATAAACAAAAAGTAATTAAATTTGACTGTCTAGCTTCCACAAGCAGACACTATCACGACTTTAAGACTTTCAGGGGTGAAAATCCGAATAGTAATATTATTAATCTACTAACAAGTTAAGAAGTCAAATTTACATTAACAAAAACCTCACGTGGTGTTTTTATCCTGAAAATGGAAATTTAGGTAAATGTATAGACTTACTTGGCAAAGCGCTGTGTGCACTGCTGGTTATTTGATTGTGATAGTAGTAGCTGTTGATTATATTTCACCGTTTACCAAAACCTCTAATCGAGAAAACTGACAATTTCCCATCTTTTCTTTCTGTTCCTAGTCATTCCATTCTTTTCTTTTCTTTTACACTTGTTACTATCCCCCATAAAGAATATATTAAATCTCCTCTTACGTACACAGTTTCTCTCGATTTCTTCACCTCTAGTCCCTCTTTACCGTTCGATTTTCTTCATCCAACGGTTGGGGTATTGAGATTTAAACAGTGATATCATCGTCTACAACTTATCTTGAATTGGAAAAGAAAAGTAGTGAATTTTGCAGGCTTTTTTACTGAGAATTAGCAGCTTTATTTTTTATTGGTAATTGATAATATGACTACTACATTGAAGCAAAAGATTTCTACTATGATTTTGGTAAGAAAAGTGTTGTACGAACTTCTACGTGTAAAAGCAAAGAAATATAACGGGTGACGCAATCATTAGTAGCCCTGCTATTTGCTAGCTTCTCCTCTTCTCATCTTCTTTTTTGTAAAAAATATATTTTGCTACTATCAATTAATTGGCTAATAAGCCTTTGTGAATTTCTGTTAAACAGTCACTTTCTTCCTTTGTTTAGAGAACTAATCTCAACACGACACTTTGTTTGGTTGTTTGAATGAGGAGAATTAATAGCCTCAATAAATCTAGAATAACTTAGGGTGAAAATAGGTGTTTCAGCCAAAAAAAAAAAAAATCGTCATAGTAATGTTCAGACTAATTTACCTACAACATAGTTATCGAGTATTTCTATATACTCTACTTAGAATCTACACCTTTTTATTTTTTATTTTTCTCACTTTATTGATTAGCAGGTCATTAGGAGTTTCAATGGTTCGATTCGATCGATTATTTTATAAAATTTACACTATATAAGTTTTCGAGTATTATATTATGTATAAATTAAGTTAGACTTTTCAAAACTATCTCAATTATATCTGTTTCTCTTTGTTATTGGTACGATATGATAATATTCGGTAGTAATTTTTTTAAAATGTCATTTAAAAGTCACATTAGTACTTTTATAGAATTTAGCAAAACTTTCTAAACACTTTTTCTAGTTTAAAAGATGATGGATTAAAAAAATATGAAAGATGGCAAATGTATAGACCCATCAACTATACTATACCAGCATAAAAGAAGCTAAACAGATACAAAATAAAATATAAATCACATGAGTGAAAAAATATTAACCAAGCTCGAATTCAGTAATAAAGTCTATAGAAGATTTAATATTTAAAAAGATAAATCAAAATTATACGAAAGAAATATATTAATATATTGCAATTTGCTACTCATAATCGCTACAATATCTTATGTCTTGCTAGTGAATATACTCGAAATAATTTAGTTTCAATAGGAGTAACATATTAGGTTTGAGAACTAAAATTTTGAGTTTAATTAGTTGTTGTCTTGTAACTATTTCATAATTCCAAGGCCCCCGAAAAATTTAATGCTTTATATTTTTAAATTTATTATATAAATATATTTTTCCAGTGTATATTTATTCGGAAAGGTTCGATATTTTTTGTTTATGTCATAAAGTAAAAATATACCCTAATTATTAGTTACAATTTTATTAAAAGAAAGCTTAAAAACGTTTCTATACAATACTGTTCAATCGATTAGTCGATTTTTTTTTAACATCCACTGATACACATAGGTCTCACCGTTTTATCGAACGTGTGGTAACAATGTTGGAGTTAAATAATTTAGAATATAATGATTTTAAAGTAATTTCTTGTATAACAATAATGTTTTCATTATAAATCACCGTAGTAATTCTATATTATTAATTATGACATATTACTAATTAATCACCCATAAACAATTTATACATTGCTAATTTCTGCATTGCAAATCCATTGTTAACAAGCCCAGTTCTCCTCTTTGTTTAACACCAGTGATATTTGATGTTACTTTAGAATGTACTTACATACAAGGGGAGGTGAATTGTATCCTACTCAAATTTTCACAAGTTAAAGAACCTGATTCAGATACAAAGAGTCCGAAACTTAAATAGTACCCTTTTGGGCATAGAATATCTTTTTACTATTAAAAAAAGTTATATAAGTATATAAAATGCAATATAATACCGTGAATCACTTTAATAAAAAATTAGTCGTTAAAGTTAAATACAATATTACAGTGCATATTATTTTAAATTTTTTTTATAGAAAAACTCAGTACAATGCTGCAAATAATCAATTTGCAGTATTATACTGCATTTAACTATTAAATTTGGGCCCACCATAATGACAGTTCTGTAGGACTGCAGAGAATATTTGTTTTTTAGTATAAAACATATTATAATACTGCATTTCACACCAATTTTTTGGCCCACCAATAAGTGCTCTGCGGATAACTGACATAATAATAATTCAAATAGATAAAACACGGTATTTTTATATATATAAATTATGCACCCCAAGCTGAGACTTGCCTTATTTAAAGGCGTTCGGATTTTATAAAAATCCATTCAAAACTTTCCTTCAAACTTCCGTTCATACTTTTCTCTTCTTCTTATCAATTATTTTTTAATAATGTCCGAAGAGCTAAAAATAAGGGTTTCATTATATTGGGGGAGGGGGGGAGGGGGGAGGGTGAAGTTGTGTCGGAGAACAACTCTGTGAGGTATAACTCACCTCCACAGTATCATATTAAATTGTCGCTTTGTGACGACCCAAAGGGTCATCACTTATTTTATTAAAATATTAAGAGCTTCTGAGGTCTTGAAAACCTCATTCTATGTTGCCTCGATTTGCGTGCACGATCCGAGCATGTAGCCGGACAGATTTTGTGATAGAAAATATGAATTATATGGGAAATTTGGATAAAAATGATATTAATATTGATATGGTTGACTTCGGTCAACATTTTTGGTAAACGGATCCGGACCCGAGATTGAATGGTCCCGAGAGGTCCGTAGGAAAATATGGGACTTGGACATGTGTCCGGAGTCGAATTCCTGAGGCCTAGAGCCCAAGTTATGAATTTTTATGTGAAATTGTTTTTGATGCAATTATTAAAGGAAATAAATTAATAGACCTTGGTATCGGGCTCGTATTTTGGTTCCGACGCCCGGTACAAGTCTTAAATATTATATATGTGATTTCCGTAAAGTTTGGTGACATTTGGATGTCGTTTGAGATGTTTTGGACCTTGAGTTCCAAGTTAAGAAGTTTTGAAAAATCAAAAGTAGGAAAATCATGAGTTTGAGGCTCGATTTGATTAAAATGAAGTGATATTGGCGATGTGATCGCACGAACAAGTTCATAAAGTGTTTTTGAGGTTATGTGCATATTTGGTTTGGAGCCCCGAGGGCTCGGGTGAACTTTGGATAGGCCACGAGATCAATTTTTCATGTTAGAAGTTGCTGTCTGCAACTGGTCTGCAGAGTTCGCAAATGCGAACAATAGTTCGCAAATGCGAACTCCCCACTATTCTGCAGAGTTCGCAAATGCGAACAATAGTTCGCAAATGCGAACTCCCCCCTATTGTGTCTGTGTTCGCAAATGCGAACAATAGTTCGCAAATGCGAACTTGACCGTTCTGTGCCTGTGCTCGCAAATGCGAGCTATAGTTCGCAAATGCGAACTGGCCACTATTCCGCCTGGGTTCGCAAATGCGAACAATAGTTCGCAAATGCGAACCTCCCCATATTTAGCTTGTGTTCGCAATTGCGAACAATAGTTCGCAAATGCGAACTTCCCAGATTTTGCCTTGGCTTCGCAAATGCGAAGAAATGTTCGCAAATGCGAACTTCCCACCCTTAGCTTATTTTTCAAACTCCAGAAATTGGTCGGGGTTCGCAATTGCGAACCCATGTTCGCAAATGCGAACACAGAGACCTGAAAAACACGAATTTGAGTCATTTCTTCACATTTTACAAAAACAAAACACCCATTTGCGATTCTTCAAGGATTTCTTCTTCATCAAAACGATTGTAAGTCACTTTTTACTTAATTCTTTCAATTCCTAACATCATTAAACATGTTTTTCATTAGAAATCAAATGTTTTCATGGTAAAATTCTTGTTTTTGTTAGAAAATAGGGTTTTTCATAAATTGGGGAATTGGACCTCGAATTGAGGTCCGATTTTGAAACAAATCATATATATGAACTCGTGGGGGATGGGTAACCGGATTTTGGTCCTAACCCCGAATTCCGATCATGTGGGCCCGGGGTTGAAATTTACTATTCATGGCAGAATGTTGTAAAAGTGTTATTTGGTATTAAGAATTAGTTTGTGGAGTAGAATTGATGATATTAAATCAATTGTGTATAGATACGGTTGGATTGGAGCCAAATTGAAAGAAAAGACATTTCCACGGATTGGATTGTTCATAAGTATTCGAGGTAAGTGTTTGTTCTATCCTAGCTTGAGGGAATAGGATTATGTGCTATGTGTTATGTGATCGAGTGCGGTGTATGGGCTGTGGTGACGAGCATCCATACACCGGCGTCTAGTATGACCGTGAGTCGTTGGAAAATGATATTTTGAGATATATTACAGGTGAATTGTTATTGTTCTCCCTTGTTGGGACTTGTTGTGAAGATAATTATTGATTTCCCTTGATGGGACGGTTTATGAATTACTGTTTCTTTCTTTGCCCTTAACTGTGATTGTTATTTGGGTGAGGAAGAGTGATAATGCACGAAGGTTAATGCCGTGCCATGTTTATTTATTGATTATGTACGAAAGATCATGCCGTACTATGGATGTGAGGATGAGAGTAAAAGCACGAAGGGTGATGCCGTGCAACTATTTGCTATTCCTTGACTTGATATTACTTGTTTTTCCATTATATTTTATTTGGGTGATGACGTGCAACTATTTGCCATTCCTTGACTTGATATTACTTGTGTTTCCATTATACCTTGTTTTCCTTGTGAACTTATTAACTGTTGTTAATTGTTGAGTTCTTTGAGATATTCCTTATTGTGTTATTACTTGGTTAATTCTTGTTATTTGTGGTAATATGATTATTGAAATATTTGGGAGCGGGTGGTACGCCTACCACAAGATATGATTATTGAAATATTTGGGAGCGGGTGGTACGCCTACCACAAGATATGATTATTGAAATATTTGGGAGCGGGTGGTACGCCTACCACAAGATATGATTATTGAAATATTTGGGAGCGGGTGGTACGCCTACCACAAGATATGATTATTGAAATATTTGGGAGCGGGTGGTACGCCTACCACAAGATATGATTATTGAAATATTTGGGAGCGGGTGGTACGCCTACCACAAGATATGATTATTGAAATATTTGGGAGCGGGTGGTACGCCTACCACAAGATATGATTATTGATATATTTGGGAGCGGGTGGTACGCCTACCACAAGATATGATTATTGATATATTTGGGAGCGGGTGGTACGCCTACCACAAGATATGATGGGAGCGGGTGGTACGCCTACCACGAGATATGAAATGAGAGAGGAATTGAGACATGAAAGTCAGATTTATTATGTTGATTAGATTATTTTAGGTATCGTGAGTTATTGAATATTATTTCAGAGCAGAGTATTTCCTTATAAATGTGTTATATATATATATATATATATATTGCAACTGCACAGGTTTATGTGGGTGTCCGGTCCTAGGCTTGTCACTACTTCGCCGGGATAGGCCAGGCACTTACCAGCACATGGGGTCGGTTGTGCTGATACTACACTCTGCGCTCTTTTTGCGCAGATACAGGTTACGGACAGCAGCAGCGGCAGGAGTAAGTAGATTGCGTGGGAGTTGATCATATTTGAGACCGAGGTAGCTTGCAGGCGTCCGCAGGCCCGGCGTCTCTCTCTTTATCTATATTATTAGCTGGAGTCTCTTTGTTCCGAGACAAACAGAATTGTGTTATATTTCTTCAGACTTTTATGTGTAGTATTCCATAGTAGTTTGTGAGTTGGTGACTCCACATCTTGGGTAGAGGATTTTCGGTATGGTTTTACCTTGTGAATTGTTATTTCCATTTCGATAAAGTATTCCGCATTTATTCAATCAAAATTGTGTTAAAAACAGGATAGTATGAATACAGTGGCTTGCCTAGCTACCACGATGTAACGACCCGGCCCGTCGTTATGGGAATTACCACCCCGTTATGTTGTAATTACATGTTTTATGATTTTAGATCAGTGTTAGAGTCTATCGGGTAAATTAGGAGTGAATTGGATTGAAAATGAGGCATATAGCCTTTTTGAAGGAGACTTGAATAAGGAAAGTCAACCCAGAGTTGACTATTTGGTTAGAGGGCTCGGAATCGGATTCTGATGATTCGGATAGTTCCGGGAGGTGATTTGTGACTTAGGAGAACAATCGGAATTGAATTCGGAGGTCCGGTGTAGTTTTAAGCTTGAATTGGCGAATGTTGAATTTTGGCGATAACCGGATGGTAGGTGATATTTTGATCCGGGGGTCGGAATGGAATTCCGACAATTTCTGTAGCTCCGTTAGGTGATTTTGGATGTGCCTGCAAAATTTCAGGTCATTCGGACATCGTTTGGTCGGGTTTTTGATCGAATGTGTAAATCGGAAAGTTTTAAGAAATTTAGGCTTGAATCCGTGTGTAATTGGTGATGTTGATGTTTAGTATGGTGTTTTTATGGTTGGAATAAGTTCGTATCATGTTTTGGAGTATGTTGGTGGTTTTCGTTGGGGTCCCGGGAGTCTCGGGATGAATTCGGGGGCCCAAACGGACCATTGTTGAAAGAAAAGAGAAAAATCTGGTTGCTGTCATAACCTCAGCAGACAATTGCTCTCCGCGATCGCGGGGATGGGGATGCGATCGCGTAGAGCGGGGAGATAAGGCATCGCGATCGCAGGGTAAGAGTCGCGATCGCGTAGAATTGATCGGGTGTTGATCGCGATCGCAGGCCAATATACGCGATCGCGTAGAAGAAGAAATGGGTCCAGGAGAAATATGCTACGCGATCGCAGGAGTGAAGGATGCGATCGCGTGAGGCAGGGTGACTGTGCTTCGCGATCGCGTGAAGGAAGTCGCGATCGCGTGAGGCCGTGAATTTGAGCATCGCGATCGCGTGAGGAAGATCGCGATCGCGTAGAGCAAATTGCTCTGGCAGTGAATTTATATCACAGAACAGAGGGCTCACGGGTTTCACACCCCAAAACATAATTTTGAGCCCTAGAGAGAAGAAATCACGGGAGATTGCCGGGATTTCATCGGAGATTCGTCGGAGGTAAGTTTTGTGGCTTAATTACATCATTTTAACATGAAATCCTTGGTTAAATTTCCTGTAAATGGAAGATTAAATGTGGGTTTGAGCCCTAAGCCTAAATTGAAGAAAAACACCGATTTGAGTGGGCAAACGGAGTCCGATTTTGGTAAAATTGATATGCTTAGACTCGTATTGAGACGAGGGTTCCAGAAATGTGAATTTCGTAAATTTTCGGAATGTGGGCCCGGGGCTCGGGTTTTGACAACTTTGGGAATTTTGATGTAAATTGAGTTGTATTGATCGGGTGTCGTCCCATTGGCCTAAATTGTTGTATTTTTACTGTATTTGATCAGATTCTACGCGTGCGGAGCTTGATTCTCGTGGCAAGGGCATTGCGGAATAGTCGTCGCGCCGTATTGAGGTGAGTAATAGATGTGGGTGATGACCAGCGGGTTCGAAACCCCGGTATACCACTTTGTGACACTGTATAGCGGCGAGACACGCACACTCTTGAGAGTGCGGGGTCGATCATGAATTGGAGACTATATATATTAGTCCGACTTGTTGATACTGTATTATTGGCTATTCTAGAGCCGTCGAACCTCCTTCTCGGATGGTTGCATATATATATATTGTGAGAATGGCCACTCTTGAGCCGAGGAACCCCTTTCTCGGGCGGTTGATTATACATGTGGGCCGTGAGCCACTTATTGGATCCCGCGAGGATCGTTATCATTGTCTTATCATATAGACATGCTAGTTTACTACTAGTCCGCAACTATTTTTGTTATTATGCTAATTCCAATCTCTGGAACTTGATATTACTGTTTTCCAACCGAAAAATGATAAAAGAGTTTTCAAAAACTATTTTTGGGCCTGCGAGGCTGTATCTGCATATTAGCTGACTAGTAGTGGATCGGGCTGCACGCCGCAGCGAGATATATGTTGGATCGGACTGCACGCCGCAGGGATATCTCTATGAGATGTGCTTGGGCTGTAGGAGCCCCTCCGGAGTCTGAACCCCCACAGTGAGCACGGGTACCCAAAATTGGAGTCGAGCTACACGCCGTAGCGGTCATATCATGCATTGCATTGCATTTAGCTACATCTGCTAGCTGTTATGCTATTTATTGGTATTTGTTAGAACAGGTACAATGAAGATTGATTCTATGACAGGGTAGCCGATTATAGCTTTACATAGTGTTTTATTGCGAATTTCTTATCTGCGCTGTCTTACCCTTGTTTATTACCACTGAGTCTGGCAGTACTCATTTTACTCCCCGCACCTTGTGTGCAGATCCAGGTACCTCTCAGCAGTGATCCAGTAGCTGTGCGAGGCGACATCTGTGGGATGTACGAGGTAGCTGCAGCGTCCGCAGGACCCGATATTTCTTCCTACTGTCTTTTGATTTCGTATTGACATTTCTTTCCGCACTTGGTATTTTTGTAAACCATTATACACTCATGTTTAGTAGAGGCTCACGACTCTTGACCCTTGGTCTATGGGAGTTGATGTATTATGGGACTTGGTTCCCCGTCTTCGTTACATGTATCGCTGTTATTTCTTGAATTAATCTGCTTAAATGGGTTAAAGAGAGCTTCTAGCTCCGTTATTGTTATTAATTGGTCAGGCTGGCTTAGCAATGTGCCGGGCGCCATCACGACCGGATTTGGGGTCGTGACAAGTTGGTATCAGAGCCTAGGTTTACTAGGCCTCATGAGTCTTGAGCCGGTTAGTAGAGTCTTGTGGATCGGTACGGGGACGCCTATACTTATCCTCGGGAGGCTGCGAACCTTTAGGAAACACTTCACATTTCTTGGAATTCTTATCGTGCGTACTTGATTCAGCTTGAGATATAATTTTGAAATTCCTTCCGTACGTCCGTGTACGCATCGAGCGCTCAGTAATGTAATTGCCTTATGGCTTATGATTTCCTCGAACGAGGGGCGAGATATAATCTCGGTGAGTTCATGTTGGGCCAGTCAGGATGACTTGAGGCTGGACCTTGTTTATGACTTGAGCATTGAGGTGCCTGATTTTGTGAGTGGTGGCAATAGATAATGTATTGACGGTTTGAAACCCCGTATTTGCACTATAAAGTGACGTGCTGAGATGGAATACGCGTCATGTGACGAGCGTGGTGGTATTGTGACTGGGGATTTGGACTTGATCCTTCCCAATTGATAAATTACTGTGTAAAGTGACTAAGATTGGGCTTACATCTATGTACTTGGGCTAGTAGCCATGTTTGAGGCCTTGTGCCGATCTGTAGAGTATTATGGAAGGTTTACTAATGGATGAGTTGTTAATTGTTCGACTCTTATCTAAACTGTTGTGTAGCCCCGAGCTATGGGCGTGGTGAATATTTATCATATCTCGTATTGGAAGGTAAAATGCCTTATTTTTAGTGGAACAAGTTTAAACTCAGGAAGACTAAAATGATTATGCTATGTGTATCCTGGTGGAAGGTATTGTGCTGAAATGCTAAATTGAGGCGAGGTAGGTGGGTTGATTCTCATGTGTAATTGAATGGTATTCGATATATGTTATGATTTGAGCAGATACATCGCAGGTTCAAGTATAAATTGTGATGATATAATTCGTGTAGTATTGAGATTTAATATTGTTGAAATACATTGTGAGATCTTGTTGAGTTGTGGAAGTATATCTAGGATGGTTTGGTGATTCTCTGGCAGGTGGATAGGCCAATTTACAAAGGAAACTCTGCCAAAATTTTTGGAAAATTCGGGACTTAGAAAAGATTTTGTCACGTAAAGAGGGGGCGTAACTGTTGTGTGTGAATGAATGCAAGAATTGCAAAAGAGTTAATATTTCCGATGATTCGAATCTCCGCCGAAGCTTGTAAATGACTTGAGTTTAATATCATACTAACATTTCGGCATCACTTGAGTAATACTGATATGAGTGGTTGAAAGTGCTTTGATGAATGGCTTCGAGCTAAGTTGGGGAGGTTGCTATTGATTAACCGATTGCACTATTGTGTGCTATGTTGATTCTGTCTCTAAGTATGTTGGAAAATTCTGATAAAGGTTATGGTGCTTCGTAGATGTGAAGAAATACTAGGGTATTTTGAACCTGAGGTTGGTAAGGAATGCTTGGTGTATAGAAAAGAGTGATAGCTAATAGTATCCGTATGTAATCATGATCTGCAATGTCAGAGTTCTAATAAGGCACGAGTGGTTCTGTTCAATAAGACAGTTGAATTACAGCTGAATAAGGATGACTGACGCCCGAGAATTGTTTACAGGGTTCAAGATTTTACTTGTAACAGTCAGGTGTCTCAAAATTGTGCATGTGGCTAAAGATGGTGGGTTCGTTAGAAGAGATCGGTACTTGTGTTATATTATGTGAATGATGGGATTCTATGTAATCCGTATTGGAAGGTAATGATAACGAATTCAAATCGCAAAAGGTTCTTCAAAATAAAGTATTGTAGGATGTGATCCTTCTGGAAATATTGAGAGAGTATTCAGTGGCCTATATGTCTCAGACCGTGTGGTCTTATGTACGAGTCTCGTGTGGAATGAGTTCATGTGTTATGGTGCTACAGTAGTGGCTAATATTAAATCAAAGATGAATCAGAAAGGAAACTGGGTAAATGGAATGACTTGTTAATAAACCGAAGCGGTATGATAAAGAATACGACTAATTCCTGGTATGTGGTTGAAGTAAGGAGTCTTGCAGATATTGTGCAATAAAGCTTTTGAGTGTTGGCAGTCGTGTAACCCGATATGAGTATAATATGGGTATAAGGACTCAGTCCTGGCAGTTTAACTTATGCAATGAATGGGAAGAAATAGTTTGTGATGTGTTTTATCATGGTTTGAAGATGAGTATATTCCTATCGATATGCGAAGCGTGGAATGTGTAATGAGTTTTCTTCTATATGGGATCACGAAAGTCCTTGACTAGTTGAGTGCGCCAATGTTGAGGCGGAGGAAAGGGATATGAATTTTCATGATTGTCTTAGTGTGATATGGTATACACGATGTGTTATGGAAAGTTGATAATGGTATATTCTAGGTTTTGAGATCAGTTCATAATATATGGAAAGTCAATAAAATTATTGAGCAGCGCGGACAGCTACTGGTGATTTAAGAAAATGGTACTGCTATTCTAGTAATTTGGCAGGGTATATGGTGCAAAGGGACAAGGTAATGTAAACTGATAATATCCATGGTAGAGTGGTATTCTCTTGTTGGATCGACTAAAATAATTGAGTCGTTGATGGCATAATGAAATTTCTGAATGGCTGTCGTGGTATGAATGGACGCTTGATGTGCGTTATGTATATGTACGGTGAAATACGGAATCATGCATAGTGATTCATATGTTATATATGTGTAGGAGACTTGAAATTCTCGTTAATCCGCCTATGCAGTAGTTGTATATCGTGTGCATCGACACCGTTTTGTGATTATTGGAAATCGGAAGCCTTAGAGGCCCTCTCTTGACTTGATAAAACGAATTCGGATTATGATACTTGATTGCTGACTGGTTGACATAAGCCAGGTCGTCTAGACTAATGTGATATGGGCTATGTCGGAAAATGGCACAAATTGCGTAGCAGAGAGCATCAGAGTATGCTCCAACAGAGTAGTTGTACCCAGGACCAGCGGACGGCTGGTAGGCATTGCTTTGTCAGTTGGACCTTAGTGGCGGATGTTAGTGTAGAGGTATCTACCATTGATTCAGTTCCAGTATTGAGAAACGTTGTCAGATGCGTTCATGTGGCCGAGCTTGAGGCTATATGTATATATATGTTTGTTATAATGAGAAAAATTCGACTCGATATGCATTTCCTTTGCGATATTTATGCGTGGATCGGGTGGCACACCGCCACGGGTATGTCATTGGAGCGGGTTGCACGCCGCAACAGTGTAATGTGAAAATAGAGTTAGTTATATATTACCCGGTATACAATACTTCCTCGCTTCTGAGGAAAAGACCGTTTTGAGTATCGCTTGGCGAATGGCACATCGGTTGTGTTCTTTCAGGATTTGATAGCATACGTTAATTGTTTCACCGTGGGTGAGGTTGATTGCTTGGGTTCAGACCTAAATATGTGCGTGGCTGATCGTTTTGAGCTTAGTGGCTTGAGGTGCTTCATGAGTAATAACGTTGGGATAGAATCACGAATCGTGGCAAGGCCACGTGATGTTATGACCTCTCGAGGAGGATTCAGGTACTTTATTTCTATAATACGAGACGCGATCTCAGTTCTATATTATGATGGCATAGAGGGATTAAATTGCAGCTCTATTTGCTGGAGACAGTTGTCATGATTTGAGCTGTCATGATTCGAGTGTGTGCAGACGTTTCTATTGGAGCCTATGTTGTGCTCGTCGTGGCTTAGGCCGGTGTTGAGGTGTCTTATCACCAGTGCGATGTGTTATAATCGAAATGGTCGTTGGAGCCAATAATGAATGTGAGTATATGTGATTTTAGTTGGTTAGAAAGGTAATACCGAGATTTGGGTCCGAAATCTGTTGTGGTATCAGTTAAAAGTGAAATGGATTCATGAATGGTTGACCTGAGAGATGGGTTCTATATAATGCGTGACAAGTTGATATCGCGTGTCTGGTTGCCGTGGGCATGATATGGAGGTGTTGGAATAAGACTCTATCTAAGGAAAGAGGTTTTCAGCTAGTATTTGGTGATTGTGGCCAGTTGTTGTGATTAGAGACTATCGTCTCGAGTGATTGGGTTGTTTGACACATCATATGATCTCACCCGGAGTGGTGAGTATGGCTTATTGCAGTGGATTCTAGTGTATCCTGAGTACATGAATGGGATTAGCAATTGGTATATGATTTCAGAAAGTGCAATGTGGTTTATGGTTAAGATGGTCTGTGAGATTTCAGCTGTATGGTGTTTTCGGACTTGCGTGAGATAGGGTGACGTATGATCGCCCGAATATATGCTGGGTAAGGTCATTCAGCTATTGAGTTGCTTCTAGTACCACTCCGGTACGCTCGAGGACGAGCGTTTGTTTAAGTTGGGGAGAATGTAACGACCCGGCCCGTCGTTATGGGAATTACCACCCCGTTATGTTGTAATTACATGTTTTATGATTTTAGATCAGTGTTAGAGTCTATCGGGTAAATTAGGAGTGAATTGGATTGAAAATGAGGCATATAGCCTTTTTGAAGGAGACTTGAATAAGGAAAGTCAACCCGGAGTTGACTATTTGGTTAGAGGGCTCGGAATCGGATTCCGATGATTCGGATAGTTCCGAGAGGTGATTTGTGACTTAGGGGAGCGATCGGAATTGAATTTGGAGGCCCGGTGTAGAAATAGGCTTGAATTGGCGAATGTTGAATTTTGGCGATAACCGGATGGTAGGTGATATTTTGATCCGGGGGTCGGAATGGAATTCCGACAATTTCTGTAGCTCCGTTAGGTGATTTTGGATGTGCTTGCAAAATTTCAGGTCATTCGGACATCGTTTGGTCGGGTTTTTGATCGAATGTGTAAATCGGAAAGTTTTAAGAAATTTAGGCTTGAATCCGTGTGTAATTGGTGATGTTGATGTTTAG
Organism: Nicotiana noctiflora; assembly: GCA_032618575.1. Classification (NCBI taxonomy): domain Eukaryota; kingdom Viridiplantae; phylum Streptophyta; class Magnoliopsida; order Solanales; family Solanaceae; genus Nicotiana; species Nicotiana noctiflora. The sequence goes on from JASVEL010006936.1 coordinate 54,457, forward strand.
TATGGTGTTTTTATGGTTGGAATAAGTTCGTATCATGTTTTGGAGTATGTTGGTGGTTTTCGTTGGGGTCCCGGGAGTCTCGGGATGAATTCGGGGGTCCAAACGGACCATTGTTGAAAGAAAAGAGAAAAATCTGGTTGCTGTCATAACCTCAGCAGACAATTGCTCTCCGCGATCGCGGGGATGGGGATGCGATCGCGTAGAGCGGGGAGATAAGGCATCGCGATCGCAGGGTAAGAGTCGCGATCGCGTAGAATTGATCGGGTGTTGATCGCGATCGCAGGCCAATATACGCGATCGCGTAGAAGAAGAAAGGGGTCCAGGAGAAATATGCTACGCGATCGCAGGAGTGAAGGATGCGATCGCGTGAGGCAGGGTGACTGTGCTTCGCGATCGCGTGAAGGAAGTCGCGATCGCGTGAGGCCGTGAATTTGAGCATCGCGATCGCGTGAGGAAGATCGCGATCGCGTAGAGCAAATTGCTCTGGCAGTGAATTTATATCACAGAACAGAGGGCTCACGGGTTTCACACCCCAAAACATAATTTTGAGCCCTAGAGAGAAGAAATCACGGGAGATTGCCGGGATTTCATCGGAGATTCGTCGGAGGTAAGTTTTGTGGCTTAATTACATCATTTTAACATGAAATCCTTGGTTAAATTTCCTGTAAATGGAAGATTAAATGTGGGTTTGAGCCCTAAGCCTAAATTGAAGAAAAACACCGATTTGAGTGGGCAAACGGAGTCCGATTTTGGTAAAATTGATATGCTTAGACTCGTATTGAGACGAGGGTTCCAGAAATGTGAATTTCGTAAATTTTCGGAATGTGGGCCCGGGGCTCGGGTTTTGACAACTTTGGGAATTTTGATGTAAATTGAGTTGTATTGATTGGGTGTCGTCCCATTGGCCTAATTTGTTGTATTTCTACTGTATTTGATCAGATTCTACGCGTGCGGAGCTTGATTCTCGTGGCAAGGGCATTGCGGAGTAGTCGTCGCGCCGTATTGAGGTGAGTAATAGATGTGGGTGATGACCGGCGGGTTCGAAACCCCGGTATACCACTTTGTGACGCTGTATAGCGGCGAGACACGCACACTCTTGAGAGTGCGGGGTCGATCATGAATCGGAGACTATATATATTAGTCCGACCTGTTGATACTGTATTATTGGCTATTCTAGAGCCGTCGAACCTCCTTCTCGGATGGTTGCATATATATATATTATGAGAATGGCCACTCTTGAGCCGAGGAACCCCCTTCTCGGGCGGTTGATTATACATGTGGGCCGTGAGCCAGTTATTGGATCCCGCGAGGATCGTTATCATTGTCTTATCACATAGACATGCTAGTTTACTACTAGTCCGCAGCTATTTTTGTTATTATGCTAATTCCAATCTCTGGAACTTGATATTACTGTTTTCTAACCGAAAAATGATAAAAGAGTTTTCAAAAAACTACTTTTGAGCCTGCGAGGCTGTATCTGCATATTAGCTGACTAGTAGTGGATCGGGCTGCACGCCGCAGCGAGATATATGTTGGATCGGACTGCACGCCGCAGTGATATCTCTATGAGATGTGCTTGGGCTGTAGGAGCCCCTCCGGAGTCCGAACCCCCACAGTGAGCACGGGTACCCAAAATTGGAGTCGGGCTACACGCCGTAGCGGTCATATCATGCATTGCATTGCATTTAGCTACATCTGCTAGCTGTTATGCTATATATTGGTATTTGTTGGAACAAGTACAGTGAAGATTGATTCTATGACAGGGTAGCTGATTATAGCTTTACATAGTGTTTTATTGCAGATTTCATATCTGCGCTGTCTTACCCTTGTTTATTACCACTGAGTCTGGCAGTACTCATTTTACTCCCTGCACCTTGTGTGCAGATCCAGGTACCTCTCAGCTCAACAGTGATCCAGTAGCTGTGCGAGGCGACATCTGTGGGATATACGAGGTAGCTGCAGCGTCCGCAGGACCCGATATTTCTTCCTACTGTCTTTTGATTTCGTATTGACATTTCTTTCCGCACTTGGTATTTTTGTAAACCATTATACACTCATGTTTAGTAGAGGCTCACGACTCTTGACCCTTGGTCTATGGGAGTTGATGTATTATGGGACTTGGTTCCCCGTCTTCGTTACATGTATCGCTGTTATTTCTTGAATTAATCTGCTTAAATGGGTTAAAGAGAGCTTCTAGCTCCGTTATTGTTATTAATTGGTCAGGCTGGCTTAGCAATGTGCTGGGCGCCATCACGACCGGATTTGGGGTCGTGACACACGAGTAGGCGCCATCACGATCCCGATGTTGGGGGAAAATCCGGGTCGTGACAAGTTGGTATCAGAGCTCTAGGTTACATAGGTCTCACCACTCACGAACAAGCTTAGTAGAGTTTGAGAGGTAGGTACGGAGACGTCTGTACTTGTCCTCCAGAGTCTATTGGGTTAGGAAAGAGTCTCTCATTTGTTCTTTCTTATCGTGCGAATTTGTTCTTCAAAGTGTTAAGTTAAATTTCCACTCTTGTCTTCCCACGAATGGCGTAGTCACGTACCGCTTATCCAGTCGAACAATGGCACAGGCTGGTGATAGATCAACTATGCCTTCAAAAGTTTTACAGAGGACAAGTTTCACCAAAGTCTTCGCTGCCACGAGATTGTGCTTGACAGTTCTTATGAGGAATTACAGAACGTGGGAATAGTCGAATGCGAGGAGTTCATTTTACTGTGCTACGGAAGGCACACAGAAGTAGTGGGAAGATAATGTATTTACCACACAAGTTATGGTCCCCACGGAAGACGCAATTATATCAGGAGATCACCTAATAAATCGTGTTGGGTTTCAACGGACCTTGACGTCCGGTCGATGTGTTGGAGTTGTGAAGGACAAATATGATGAGTTATTGGAATGTATATATATATGGTATGGAAATGTCCTCCAAATAATTTATACATATTTAAGGTTGGTTCTTTTCATGGGGTAAGGATCGCCCCCAGAGAATGACGAAGAGTATATGAGTAAATGGGGTAGCTCAGCAGTGTTAAGCCAACATAGGAAAAGAAGAAATTGGCCGTCGATGTTTGTGACAAGCCTACGAAGAGGGAAAACCGGCCAACGCAACGCTATCTACTAATCTCTGTTTTAAGAAAATGTTCCGAAGACGTCACCCCCGAGATTCTCTACAATATGTAGTATATGTGATCCTGAACGGTTGTACCAAGTCACAATGACTGTGTTCGAATATATATTGTCATGAACAACAAGTTAACCGAGCCTTAAAGGAATTGCTGTGAATGTGGAATTTTTGGAGAAATATGATTTTAGGAAAGCACTCAGGCTACACGCTCCATTGCAGTTAATATTTATCCTACATGGCCAGCCATATGTAGAGGTTATGATGTTAGAGGTGGAGGTGAAAATCCTAGAGGTGGAGACCCAGCCATTGATATAATTTTTATGATGTGAGGGAGGTCACTACACCAAATGTGGTCATCACACGTATAATTCAGATTGTTATAGACATAATAATTTTCCCTTAATTTGATTTGGTTTTTGAGAGAAAATTTAGGCGAGTCCTTTTAACATGCTCCATTCATGAGCGAGCATCGTAATCATCAAATCTACTTAGGGAAATACTCACGTTGAGATATTACATGAGGATAGACATCCCTATTATTAGGTGTTAGTCATTAAAATATCCATGAGGCTAAGAGTGACTTTATATTACTTATTACAGTGGGTTTTGATATAATTTTCGGGATAACTAATTTTAATTGTTAATTGTGCTCCCTATCAGTATGAAGATTACCTTTGACGGACAATTATTGAAAGGAAGAAAGAAAGGAAAAAAAAAAAATTTCAGATGATATGATGTGCAAGCACTGTGATTCAGAGTTGAGGATGAGATCCTCCAATGTTTGGCATAATGTGAAATATTTCTAAACCGAGCTTCAAGCTGCGGTGGATATCATATGAGGACTGGGTCCTGGTAGTAAGAGTTTATGTGTTTAAAATTCTTCTTTTATGAAATTAATATTTTCGTATTGCATCCGTAAATAAGAGTCATGCCCGTTAGGACTATTTGACAATTCTTGTATAGTTTCTGTTCATATTTAGCCATTTCTATTTTGAAACCGTTGAGCTTAGCCCTTGAGACGGGCACCAGGTAAGGATAAATATGACGCATTAATTCGGGAAAATAATCACGAGGTCACCATACCTCATTCTGAGTAAAGTGGGATTTGTAGAATAAGGTATTTGATAACAGGGTTAATTGACGATGTTGTAATTTAAGAATAACTCTTATGGCCAGACTTCAGAGTCATGGATATGTGCATACGCATGAGTGTGTTCGTGCCTTATTTAGACTTGTTCGTTGTAGTCTTCATTGTTTCCATATTGACATACTCCTGCAATCATGAGGAGCATGCACAACATCTCAGAGTGACTTTGCAGACTATGAAAGATAGCCAACTATATGCAAAAATTTTGAAGTGTGAATTTTGGCTAAGTTCAGTTGCATTCCTGGGTCATATTGTGACGGCAGCAGGTATTCAAGTTGATCCGAAGAAGATTGAGGCAGTCAAGGACTGACCTAGACTAACATCAGCCACAGAGATTTGGAGTTTCTTGGGATTAGCGGGTTATTACAGGCGTTTCGTGGAGGGGTTTTCACCTATTGCAACCCCACTGACCAGATTGACACAGAAAGGTGTTCAATTTGAATGGTCAGATGAATGTGAGGCGGGCTTTCAAAAGCTCAAGACAGCCATGGCCACAGCACCGGTATTGATTTTTACCCACAGGTACGGGACCTTATACTGATTATTGTGATGCTTCCCGTATTGGGCTTGGTGCAATGTTAATGCAGGATGGCAAGGTTATTGCCTATGCTTCGAGGCAGTTGAAGATGCATGAAAAGAATTACCCAGAGCATGATGTAGAATTTGCGGCGATTATTCACGCATTGAAGATCTGGAGGCATTATTTGTATGGTGTATAGTATGTGAAATATACACCGATCATAAGAGCCTTCAGTATTTGTTTAAACAAAAAGAGTTGAATTTGAGGCAGAGAAGGTGGCTGGTATTGCTGAAAGATTATGATGTCACCATTTTATATCATCCGGGAAAAGCAAACGTGGTGGTCGACGCTTTGAGTAGGAAGTCAGCCAGTATGGGTAGTCTTGCTTATATTCCAATCAATCAGAGGCCGCTTGCTTTGGATGTTCAGTCCTTAGCCAATCGATTTGTGAGGTTGGATATTTCTGAGCCTAGTCGAGCACTAGCTTGTGCGATCGCTCGCTCTTCATTATTGGAGCGTATCCGCGATCAACAATATAATGATTCCTATTTATGTGACCTTAGAGACACGGTTCAGCGAGGAGGTGCTAATCAGGTCACCTTAGATGCTGATGGGATCAATTCCTGCCTTTGGCAGAGTTTGCTTATTATAATAATTATCAATCGTGCATCCAGTTTTTCACGTATCTATGCTTCGGAGATACCACGGCGATCCCACACATGTGTTAGACTTCAGTACTGTCCAATTGGACAACGATCTGTCCTACGAGGAGGAGCCGGTAGATATTCTTGACCGGTAGGTTCGATAGTTGAGGCCGAAGAGTTTTCCTTTAGTATGTGTGCAGTGGAGGGGTCAGCCTCCTGAGGCTTCAACCTGGGAGTCCGAGTCCGATATGTGAAGCCGTTACCCTCATCTATTTCCTGACTCAGGTACTTTCTTTTGTCCGTTCGAGGACGAACGGTTGTTTTAGAGGTGGAGATTGTGACGACCCAAAGGGTCATCACTTATTTTATTAAAATATTAAGAGCTTCTGAGGTCTTGAAAACCTCATTCTATGTTGCCTCGATTTGCGTGCACGATCCGAGCATGTAGCCGGACAGATTTTGTGATAGAAAATATGAATTATATGGGAAATTTGGATAAAAATGATATTAATATTGATATGGTTGACTTCGGTCAACATTTTTGGTAAACGGATCCGGACCCGAGATTGAATGGTCCCGAGAGGTCCGTAGGAAAATATGGGACTTGGACATGTGTCCGGAGTCGAATTCCTGAGGCCTAGAGCCCAAGTTATGAATTTTTATGTGAAATTGTTTTTGATGCAATTATTAAAGGAAATAAATTAATAGACCTTGGTATCGGGCTCGTATTTTGGTTCCGACGCCCGGTACAAGTCTTAAATATTATATATGTGATTTCTGTAAAGTTTGGTGACATTTGGATGTCGTTTGAGATGTTTTGGACCTCGAGTTCCAAGTTAAGAAGTTTTGAAAAATCAAAAGTAGGAAAATCATGAGTTTGAGGCTCGATTTGATTAAAATGAAGTGATATTGGCGATGTGATCGCACGAACAAGTTCATAAAGTGTTTTTGAGGTTATGTGCATATTTGGTTTGGAGCCCCGAGGGCTCGGTGAACTTTGGATAGGCCACGAGATCAATTTTTCATGTTAGAAGTTGCTGTCTGCAACTGGTCTGCAGAGTTCGCAAATGCGAACAATAGTTCGCAAATGCGAACTCCCCACTATTCTGCAGAGTTCGCAAATGCGAACAATAGTTCGCAAATGCGAACTCCCCCCTATCGTGTCTGTGTTCGCAAATGCGAACAATAGTTCGCAAATGCGAACTTGACCCTTCTGTGCCTGTGTTCGCAAATGCGAGCTATGGTTCGCAAATGCGAACTGGCCACTATTCCGCCCGGGTTCGCAAATGCGAACAATAGTTCGCAAATGCGAACCTCCCCATATTTAGCCTGTGTTCGCAATTGCGAACAATAGTTCGCAAATGCGAACTTCCCAGTTTTGCCTTGGCTTCGCAAATGCGAAGAAATGTTCGCAAATGCGAACTTCCCACCCTTAGCTTATTTTTTTAAACTCCAGAAATTGGTCGGGGTTCGCAATTGCGAACCCATGTTCGCAAATGCGAACACAGAGACCTGAAAAACACGAATTTCAGTCATTTCTTCACATTTTACAAAAACAAAACACCCATTTGCGATTCTTCAAGGATTTCTTCTTCATCAAAACGATTGTAAGTCACTTTTTACTTAATTCTTTCAATTCCTAACATCATTAAACATGTTTTTCATTAGAAATCAAATGTTTTCATGGTAAAATTCTTGTTTTTGTTAGAAAATAGGGTTTTTCATAAATTGGGGAATTGGACCTCGAATTGAGGTCCGATTTTGAAACAAATTATATACGTGAACTCGTGGGGGGATGGGTAACCGGATTTTGGTCCTAACCCCGAATTCCGATCATGTGGGCCCGGGGTTGAAATTTACTATTCATGGCGGAATGTTGTAAAAGTGTTATTTGGTATTAAGAATTAGTTTGTTGGGTAGAATTGATGATATTAAATCAATTGTGTATAGATACGGTTGGATTGGAGCCAAATTGAAAGAAAAGACATTTCCACGGATTGGATTGTTCATAAGTATTCGAGGTAAGTGTTTGTTCTATCCTAGCTTGAGGGAATAGGATTATGTGCTATGTGTTATGTGATCGAGTGCGGTGTATGGGCTGTGGTGACGAGCATCCATACACCGGCGTCTAGTATGACCGTGAGTCGTTGGAAAATGATATTTTGAGATATATTACAGGTGAATTGTTATTGTTCTCCCTTGTTGGGACTTGTTGTGAAGATAATTATTGATTTCCCTTGATGGGACGGTTTATGAATTACTGTTTCTTTCTTTGCCCTTAACTGTGATTGTTATTTGGGTGAGGAAGAGTGATAATGCACGAAGGTTAATGCCGTGCCATGTTTATTTATTGATTATGTACGAAGGATCATGCCGTACTATGGATGTGAGGATGAGAGTAAAAGCACGAAGGGTGATGCCGTGCAACTATTTGCTATTCCTTGACTTGATATTACTTGTTTTTCCATTATATTTTATTTGGGTGATGACGTGCAACTATTTGCCATTCCTTGACTTGATATTACTTGTGTTTCCATTATACCTTGTTTTCCTTGTGAACTTATTAACTGTTGTTAATTGTTGAGTTCTTTGAGATATTCCTTATTGTGTTATTACTTGGTTAATTCTTGTTATTTATGGTAATATGATTATTGATATATTTGGGAGCGGGTGGTACGCCTACCACAAGATATGATTATTGAAATATTTGGGAGCGGGTGGTACGCCTACCACAAGATATGATTATTGAAATATTTGGGAGCGGGTGGTACGCCTACCACAAGATATGATTATTGAAATATTTGGGAGCGGGTGGTACGCCTACCACAAGATATGATTATTGAAATATTTGGGAGCGGGTGGTACGCCTACCACAAGATATGATTATTGAAATATTTGGGAGCGGGTGGTACGCCTACCACAAGATATGATTATTGAAATATTTGGGAGCGGGTGGTACGCCTACCACAAGATATGATTATTGAAATATTTGGGAGCGGGTGGTACGCCTACCACAAGATATGATTATTGATATATTTGGGAGCGGGTGGTACGCCTACCACAAGATATGATTATTGATATATTTGGGAGCGGGTGGTACGCCTACCACAAGATATGATGGGAGCGGGTGGTACGCCTACCACGAGATATGAAATGAGAGAGGAATTGAGACATGAAAGTCAGATTTATTATGTTGATTAGATTATTTTAGGTATCGTGAGTTATTGAATATTATTTCAGAGCAGAGTATTTCCTTATAAATATGTTACATATATATATATATATATTGCAACTGCACAGGTTTATGTGGGTGTCCGGTCCTAGGCTTGTCACTACTTCGCCGGGATAGGCCAGGCACTTACCAGCACATGGGGTCGGTTGTGCTGATACTACACTCTGCGCTCTTTTTGCGCAGATACAGGTTACGGACAGCAGCAGCGGCAGGAGTAAGTAGATTGCGTGGGAGTTGATCATATTTGAGACCGAGGTAGCTTGCAGGCGTCCGCAGGCCCGGCGTCTCTCTCTTTATCTATATTATTAGCTGGAGTCTCTTTGTTCCGAGACAAACAGAATTGTGTTATATTTCTTCAGACTTTTATGTGTAGTATTCCATAGTAGTTTGTGAGTTGGTGACTCCACATCTTGGGTAGAGGATTTTCGGTATGGTTTTACCTTGTGAATTGTTATTTCCATTTCGATAAAGTATTCTGCATTTATTCAATCAAAATTGTGTTAAAAACAGGATAGTATGAATACAGTGGCTTGCCTAGCTACCACGAGTAGGCGCCATCACGATCCCGATGTTGGGGGAAAATCCGGGTCGTGACACGCTTACAACGGAGTACGATAAATTGGTATCGTTGTTACGTAAAAAAATGAGTGTGAGGAAACGTTCGTTGAACCTTAAAGTAACCGGTAGATTTCCATATTGAGTGACTTCGAGGGGTTTGCTTATTATTCTGAGTTTAACATCTAGATGATGAAACTCTTAGAGATTTTTTGCGGATTCCGAATGAATACAGGGAATTTGTTGTACGTCAAGGTTGAAGAAATTTTAAATAATGAGGGCGTGCATAGTAGGGATAACCCTCCAGTCATCGGTTGGGTTATTCTGGAGAAAATTTTGCGGGACAGATTGCTAATGAATGAGCTTGCATTGATTTAAACTTGTCACCACCGGCGAATGATCAACCACAAAATAATTTTTTGACTTTATATAATCCACAAGACGACTAGTAAACTTTATTTTTTCTACGCTTTAGCGATGTTTATTTTATGTTTTAATTGGTTTGTATTAGCACCCATATTTTTCATAGGGGGTACCGTCCGAATATAAATTTTACAAGTTATGACCCCGCCCCTAGTTGGAATATGCATAGTTATGTCATATTGGACCATGGTGGTCCATCCGGAAGTCATCACCAATAAGAAAACATCCATCATGAAATGTCAAGATAGTACAACTTGTAAGTAAAGTGATCTAGCTATATGTAAGGTATTTATCTAGTTGGGTAGCTTGTCATTTTGTTCCTTTGTGCAGTGAAAACGAGCATCTTGATGCTCCTAAACTCACACAGTTGGCCACAGATGACGTATTGACTCGTGATTTGGCAGATGCGCAGAGTCAAGAAGATGATAGTGATTATGACGACAATGCGGATGAGTCTGGAGATGACACACTTATCCATGATGAGGGTCATGATGAGGGTCATGATGAGGAGGAAGTGAGTGTTGAACCTGAGCTGACGAGGGAGCATATTCCTTCACCTTCCGATAGATCAAGAGTGTACGAGTCCCACGTGTCATTTCATGAGCAGAATATTCCCTACCTTGATAATTTGCCAAAATTGTCGGATGTGGATGCCCTCACAAGGATCATGACAAAATTAGATCAGCGATGTGGGATGAGTCTAGACTAGCGGTGCTGACACATGGCATGTATTGCCTCGAGCCCTTAATGTGGATGGCCGCAACTGAGTACCAGTAGTGCAAATTCATGAGGTGCATGGAAGCGGTCCGACAGATTGATCGGCGAGCGTATACTTGGCTGATGAGATATGAGCTTCACATGTGGACATTGCATGCTGATGGCGCAGATGATAGGGAGCCCTGACTACAAATGTATCGGAGTCATTCAACGACTTGTTAAAGTCAGCCCGTGGATTGTCTGTCACTGTCATGGTTCGCATGACATTCAAACGTGCAGAGAGGTTAGTGCAAAGGCATGGAGCTGCATCAGAATTGATGGACAAAGGTGTTCAATTTATGCCAACACCGATAAAAAAATTTGAAAGGTACAAGAGGCGAGCACATTGGCATTGATTTTTACAGTACGATCAGGACCGGGGTGTTATTGAAGTTAAGACCGTTATCCGCGGACATCGTGGAATAACCTACAGACGGTGAATGAAGGCAGAAGGTTGTGTTCATGGTGGAAATGGACCATCTACCACGTGCCATGCGCACATGCCTTGAAGTGCTTTCAACAAGTTGGTTTAGGGGAAACCATATATATTGATAGGCAATATAATATTGATGCATACGTAGACACGTATAGTGGACAGTTGCAACTGAGCATTATTGACCGGTGGAACCTTTTAAGATGGTGTGTAACAAGGACTATTTGCGCAAGCTGCAAGTGCAAAAGAAAACACATATACGAAACCAAATGGATGTTGGTGACACCATTTATGCACGTAAGTGTGACATATGCTCGCAAACAGGACACGACCATCGTAAATGCCCTTCAGGTAGTGTGCATGGCAGTGATAATATATCTCCTAGTAAATAATTATTTTTAAAATTAGACTGAGTAATTATCTATGGGTTTCAAGCTCGATATTTGAGGCCTGGTAGTACCAAGTCATCCTTAATTATTATGTTTGTCGATTTTAATGGTTTTAGAATTTTGTTAGTTTAATGAATTAAATAATATTTTTAAAATTAGGCTGAGTAATTATCCACGGGTTTCAAGCTCGATATTTAAGGTCTGGTAGCACCAAAATATCGTTAATTATTGTGTGTCAATTTCAACATTTTTAAAATTTTATTATCATTAAATAATTATTTTTTAAATTTGACTGAGTAATTGTTATGGATTCCAAGCTCGGTGCTCGGTAGCACCAAGTTATCCTTAATTATTTTGTGTGTCAATTTTAATATTTTTAGAATTTTATTAGTTTAATAAATTAAATAATTATTTTTATAATTGGACTGAGTAATTATCTATGGGTTTCAAGCTCGATATTTGACTTAATTTGACAGTTATATTAATTTATTTGTTTTGTAGGTTTATTTTATAAATTAAATAATTAATTTTGTAGAGTGTAATTGGATAGAGTTTGTAGTTAGTACATACTTAAACTATAGAGACTATACGCTAAAAGGCTCTATATTAAACTACACTAAAAGGATCTATATTTTACTACGCTAAAAAGCTCTACATTTACTACTCCATAAGTCTCTATATTTACTACGCTAAAAGGTTATATATTTTACTATGCTAAAAGGCACTATATTTTTATACGCTAAAAGGCAATATATTTTACTATGCTAAAAGGCCACTATTACATATAAAAACAACCAAGATAACATACATATGAACAACAAACCAATTAAATAGTATTTATTTATTATTTAAGCTAATAAAAATATGACATTAACAATAAAAATTATTTATCAAGTTTTAATTATTTTTTGTCCTACTAATAAATCAATCCGGGTATAAATAAGATACAAATTTAAACATAAATATAACACAAATTAACATCAAAACACATTCAACAAAATAAATATGCATATACTCTACGAGTTTCGACATAAACAAAATCAAAATACCTCAATTTAAGTTTTTCGAAAAAGATCCAAATCGAATTTTTGAACCCGGAAGAAGGAATCCAAGGCTTGTGCTGTGTGCGAGACCTACACTCTTTGCTTTTTGGGTGACGGGTGGGGCCTAATTTCTTTTTAAATTTCGCTGGGGGGAGGGGACCAACAGTGAGTGGAGAGTTTTTAAAAAATAGAGGAGCGGGTCGTTATCTTGGGGAATAAGAAGGGGCCCAATATTTTATTATAGCGAAAGACAATATAATAATGTGAATTGTTGAATCGCAGTATTGTACTGAGTTTTTCTAAAAAAATATTTTCAAAATAATACGCAGTATAGTACTGCGTTTAACTTTAACTGCTAATTTTCTATTAAAGTGATTTGTAGTATTATACTATATTTTATGTAGTTATGTAATCTTTTTTTAATAGTAATAAGGTATTTTATGCCCAACATGGCACTATTTAAGTTTCAGACTCCATGATGCAAATAGCTAGTAAAGTATGGGATTTAAAAAACATAATGATTTTACGTGAAGGGCTCCTTGCTCAAGGAAATATAAACCACGACTTACACTCATAAGATTTATCTACAAAGTTAAGCTTTAGGTTACAACTCTATAGCGAAGGAGACTGACTCTAGTACCATTCCCTACAATCAACCCAATTATCTTGTAGCTAAACTCTAGGTTACAACTCGATAACCAAGGAAAGTAACTTTAGTACCCTTACTCTTCAATTAACTCAAAACTCTCATAACTAATGACCGATGTATATAAGCCAAAATTTTCCCTAAGGGAATTTGGCGTAAAGCAACATTAAGGAAAACAATATGGTCAAGGTTGACCAGGAAGCAGTAGGATTCATGGTCGAACTGTCAACAACGATCGAGGTTGAGCACCAAGGCTAGAACAGTAACGACTAGTTTTTATAATAAGATATTAAAGAGAATATTCTATTCCACATTCTCTGCCCTTATACTATTAGGTTTTGTTAGGGATATGTTTCATATAAATAGAAAAATGAGACAATAGTGTGGGGCAGGTAACGTTGACTTAGAAAGAACACTATTTAGAAGAAGATTCTTTCTCTCTAACAAATATACCAATTTTACCTTTTGCAATATTCTCGCACACATTATACCATATCATTCCATCATATCCAAGAATAGTTGGAACATTCGAGGGTTTGTCTATTATTCATCATTGTTCGAAGGAACAATCACTCATATTATTCATTGTTGGATGAACTATTTCTCCTATTTACATTTATGCAATTTATTGCTTGATACTCCTCCATTACATAAAATTAAATAGTTTAACCGAAAGTTTATATTTTGGTCAAACACGTTAGATCTATCTATGGGGATTTTCTAGTTAAAATTTTAATTATATCTAGATCTACAACTAGCACTGATTGCTAGCAAAAAAAAAAGAACAAAATTTTCTTTTTCTTGTACACACAAATATGATACGGCAGGTATTGGAGAAGAAAGAACGAGGGCAATGACCGACCTCGCCACCAATCTCTTAAGCACCATCAATGAGCTTTCTGAGACAGAAGGCGAGGACATAACACCAAATGCCTCTCCCATGCGAGGCGAGTCATCTCTCTCTCACGATAGTATCGCAATATCCCGCGATAAAGGAGCTTCCATGTCCATGATGGAAGAGACGCCACCAGCAGTGAAAAAGCTTCTTGAGACTTGGCTAACTAACATGCTAACTAGCATCCTCCACAAGCCCGCTCAGGAAAGAGTCATAGAAAATGCAAGGAGTTGTATTGACGATCGAGCAGCATGGCCCTTTCCCTCGTCCAATAAGAGGTATTACTGACACTGTTAATAGTGTAGGCGATAACACCCTCACAACTATTTTGAAAAAGATGAAGGAAATGGAGAACAAGAACAAAGTGCTTCGAAACCAAATGAGAGAGCAGCAAAAAAGTGTCAACAAAATATAGGGTGCCCGAAAACTCTTGCCAACAAGAGATGTTGGTCGGTGTGTCAAGTAGCCATACAGTGATGAAGGCACTCCGCATGCCATACCAAAGATCTTCGGAACACTATCCTACCTAAAAATATATGATGGTACGATTGTTCCCGAAGACCATGTGACTCAATATGTCACTCTTGTAAAAGGCAATGACCTTGCCAAGGAACAAGTATCCTCCATCTTGTTGGAAAAATTTGGCAAAGTCCTCACCGGAGGAGCGTTGCCTTAGTACACACAGCTGCCCATGCGTTCCATCGAAATATTCAAAGAGATATCCAACAAGTTCGTATCGGCCCATGCTTGGGCGAAAAGGCGAGAGTGAACGACAAATTTTTAAAAACAGTCACTTGGAGAGGGAATAAGGGACTTCCTCGCCCGATTCAACTGAATAAGAATGAACCTATCGAATGTATCATAAGGAATTTTTGTCACAGCTTTCTAGAATGAGTAGAACAGGAATGGTTCAAGGGCTACGGGAAAGTTATTGAGCCGCCTAATGAAGTATCCATCAACTACTTGGGATGAAATACACAACCCCTGTTATGCAAAGTTTGAGCAGATGAGGACAATCTCAATGGGACAACCCGCTGATTGACCTAGGTACAAGCTGCGTCCAGAAAAGATCGAAGAAACGATACCAAAAAGGACCTCGTGGCTCCATGAACCAACTGGGAATGACATCTACCATACGTCAAAAGTGTCATTGCACCCCCTTCCCGCTACAAAGAAGGCCCACCCAGACCAAGGACAGGGACTCACCGGAACGAGAGAGGTATGCCCCTTTTTTTATCCGCTCACAATTTTTGTATGTCACCTTTAGAAATAGTCTATGCAATAGAGAAGCTCGGATCGAAGGTAAAGTGGCTTGAATCTAGGGATCGAAATTTGGAATATTTTAGAAACTTGGGCTTGAATCTGATGTTTCTTGGTTGATTTGATGTAGTTTGAGGTGTTTTGGGAATTGAAAACAGTTTGAATAAGGTTTTAGGATATGTTGGTGCCTTTGGCTGAGGTCTCGGGAGCCTCGGGTGAGTTTTGGGTGGTCAATCTAACCATTTTGAAGTTAAGGAAATTGCATATTTTATAGTTCTAGCGGTTACAGACATTTAGGTATTTGCGTTCCCGAGAGGACCCTCGCATTTGCAAAGAGTCAGCTGAGGGAGGTGGAAATTTAGCCTTTGCGTTCGCGAGGCAGGTGATGCATTCGCGAAGTGCTGCGATATTGTGCATAGTGTTCGCGGGGTGTAGTGTCATTCACATAGATAGAAGTTAGAGGCGAAGCTTCATGAAATTAACCCATCACATTCGTGATGGATGAAACGCATTCGCGTAGCTTCATCTGGGTAGAGCATCGCGTTCGCTAGGGTCTACTCGCATTCGCGTAAGAGGATTTTGGTCAAAGTTATTTTTGTGCTTCACAAACACGAGGCTTTGATCGCATTCGCAAAGATAGAAACTGTGTCTGGGCAAATGTTTTAAGGGTCATTTTGTCCGCGAAGTTGCGGTTTATTTCTTTCACTATAGGTCCATTTTGGAGATTGTTGAAGGAGATTGATGAGGGATTCAAGGGGAATCACTTTGAGGTAAGATTCTTGGACTTAAAACTCGATTATTATGTGAATCTGACCTAGTAAATCGTGAAAATTAAGCCAAAAGGTGAAGAACTAGGGGTTGCCAAATTTAGACTTTTGATTGGGGATTTGAAGGACCACTTGGGGTAGAATTCGAGAACTTTTGATATGTATGAACTCGTGAGAAGATAAGAAATCTATTGATGTAAAAAATTTTGAATTTCGAGGTGTGGATCTAGTGTCGAGTTTGGTAATTTTAGAATTTGTGCCTTTTGTTGATTGTTTTCGCTTGGGCTTTGTCCCCTCAGCATATTTGACGTCCTCATTCTGGTTTTGGGTAGATTAGATGTGCATGGAGTCCGATTCAAGGGGCAAAGGCATCGTGATCTAGAGATTTAGCCGATTCAAGATGAGTAACGATTGTAAATGATGTTTTGAGGGTTTGAAACCCCGGAGTACACATCATAGTGCTATATTGAGGTGAGGCACACGCTTGATGACGAACGTGGGATCGTCAAGTATTGGAGATTATGACTTGATACGTCCCGATTGATGATTTTACCATGTATTTGGCTGAAAACTATTTGATATCATCATTATTTAGGCTGAAAGCCATATTTGGGCTTCGTGCCAACTATTTGAATCCTTCGGGGGATTTTTATTGATATTTTCTCACTATTTTGACTTTATACTTGAACCCAATCATGTTATTTTCACACTATTTTTATACTTAACCATTTTTACCTAGTTTTAATACTTAATTGGTATTTTTAAATGATGTTTGGGCTGGGAAACACTACTTTGCTATTGACGGAGTGGCTTGTGAGGATTTTTGACTGAGTAAGGCCGAGGTCATATATTGTGACTAAACACTGATATTGATTTGAGGCCTAGGGTCTGAGATATGTACACCACAAGGTGTCTTGATTGATATGAGGCCGAGGGCCTAGTTTTGATGCCACGAGATGGCTTGTTATTGCCTTTGGGCCGTAAGGGGCCCCTTCAAGAGTCGACACGCCCCCCAGTGAGCGCGTGTACCCATTTTGATATGAGATTGAGCCCGAGGGACAGATATTATTCTGAGTTATTGCCCGAGGGGCAGATTTGTTGATACTGTGCCTAAGGGGAGAACTTCTATTTGTTTACCTTACCTTAACTGCCTGTCAATTAGTTATTTATTGTTGAAAAAAGATTTCTCTTGACTTATCACTGGTGTACTGCTTCATTATAAATGCCTTGTGCTTTATGTATTTTCTTACTTTTAGCCGTTATTTATATTTGTTACTCACTGAGTTGGAGTACTCACTTTATTCCTTGTACCCTGTGTGCAGATTCAGGCGTATCTGGTTCCGCTCTCGAGTGCTGATTCATTCTAGCTTCAGGCGGATCTCAAGGAGTCTTTAGGTAGATGTTGGCGTTCGCAGCCCGGAGCTCCTCTCTATCTCTTCCTTTTATGTCCTTAGTTCAGTGTTAAAAACTGTTGTTATATTTGATTATTCAGTGTTGATAGATGCTCGTGACTTGTGACACTCTAGTTAAGGCTATATTGAGTTATACTTTTGCATTTCATTTACATTGTCCACTACTTAGTATTATTAAATTATGTTTTAGACTGCTTTATGTTGTTTAATTATCTAAAAAGTGAATAGGGTTTAATTGGTTGGCCTTGTCTTCACGAAAGGCGCAATCACGATCGGGTTCGGGTTTAGGGTCGTGACAATAAGAGAATTAACTATTCCATTCTTGCCTACTACTACGGTAGGATAATTGACTATAAGGAACTTTGTATACCTGAGTGCAAGAATTAGTGACTTATAAAGAACCCAAGAGCTCTGTTTCGTTTTAGGTTTTACGCATTTTGCTCTGCAGTGGGTAAATAGAACCAGTGTTCTGTTTTGTTTAAGGCATTAAACCTTCCAATTGCCCACTTTATGGGCTTTAGTCACGTGCACTTTTTCATTGTTTTGCTTTTGTTTTGTTTGTTTGTTTTTTTTTAAAAAATTTAACTAGCATTTAATTATACCCACTTTTAATAATTCATAATACTAAAATCATTATATTTTCCTAATTGCTTATCCTATTATTTTTAAATAGAGAAGTATCTCAAAAGTCAATCACCAATGTCTAAATTCGTAATAGAAGTATAAGTTTTATGCACTCAAGGCAAGATAAAAAAATTAAATTTTATATCAAGTGTATTTTAAAACT
The DNA here is from genome assembly GCA_032618575.1 of Nicotiana noctiflora. Taxonomy (NCBI): domain Eukaryota; kingdom Viridiplantae; phylum Streptophyta; class Magnoliopsida; order Solanales; family Solanaceae; genus Nicotiana; species Nicotiana noctiflora. The sequence continues at coordinate 72,497 of JASVEL010006936.1, forward strand.
TTTAAAGATTTGAGAAGTGTTACAAAGTAGATTAAAAGGTCATCATTCCTCACACGAGACAATAACAAACAAAGGCCAGGAAGTCGCAAAAAGCATAGAGGTAAATAGTTAAACTTACTTGTCACAGAAGACGCAAGCTAGAACTTCTTGAGGAAGGCCGGCCATTCACAAATCCTCGTTGTATAAGGCAGAACCCGGCTAACCCAATCATGAATTTCTACGACCAAATGAGGGGGTGCGGTCTCGGCTATACAAAGAAATAATAAAGTGTCAAACCATGACGACACTAACAATACAAACACCTGATATTAAAAATAAAATAAAAAAAGAAAGTAAAGAGATGTTTACAGGCATAATTCCATGATTCAGGGAACTCACTTGCATTGGTCACCACATCACAGGTTTGACTTTAAAATAATTGAGCCAAAACTGACAATTTGCCTTATCGTCCATCTTTACCACTAAACATTTGCTTACTCGATGGCAAAGGTGCAACATCGTCCTCTATGGAAACTAGGGGTGAAGAGATGCATCAAGTGACGAAGTGACACCCCAACCCCGACTACTCCGCATATTTTGTAAGAATGAATATAAGCTTGTAGATATATGGAGAAAGTTGATCCGGGCAAACGCCGTAATAATAGCAGAATTCCTCCGCCAATGGGAGAATAGGAAAGGAGTAGCCGACATGGAAAGGATATATAGATAGAAAGCGCAATATCTAGGGCGGTGTAATTGTATCACATCGCGCTTCATTGGAAATTAGATCGATATGGACAAGAATTTTGAACTTTGTGTCGATCTCAGTGAGTTCTGCTTTTTTCATCAATGACACCGAGACCTTAGGGTTATCCTCGGGAACCCTCGAAAAATCATACCTAACTTTTTACTACGAGGAATTATCTCATCCACCGTAAGAAAATTCTCGTCCTCAACGGCAACATGAATACTATCAACACGGGGAGGCATACGTACCGCTAAATGAACAGGGTCGGATATCTTACCAGAACTAGAAGATATGTTAACTATCTTTTTTTTTTCCTTAAAAGAAGAGGATGTTGTAGGTAAAGAAGGGTTGTAAGGAGTTGGCACTACCGGAATCAAGGAAGGAAGATATACAATAAAGAAGCTGAGTGGACAAGAACTCTAAATAAAGAATGGGGAAGAAGACATAGAGGTTCAATGTTAATGGTGAAAAACTTAGGTAAATGGTTTCATATCCCTATTTAAAGATTTCAAAGACGAGAATCGATAAATCAAACTATCACTAGCCAACACAGGAATCGAAATGGCTGAGGCACTAGAAACGAATCCAGGCATCGAAAAAACATGTAATAATGACGCATGATGTCATGACGTCATTCTGAATCGGTGTGAACTTAGATTGCGGCTCACGAAAGTCCATATTACCACCTCATCTATTACTCGACCTGCTCACCTAAACATCCCAACCACGACAAACATGGTCCACTCTTCGAGTCCATTTAGGACTGGCCTCAATAAGCGGAAGGATTAACTGTATGAGCCAAAATCAACCCTAAGAAAATTTGGTGTAATGCGACATTAAGGAAAAAGATGCGGTCGGGGTCGACCAGGAAGTAGTAGGATTAGTGGACAGACTGTCAACAACGGTCGAGGTCGAGCACCAGGCCCCAGAATAATAACAACTAGTTTTTGTAATAAGATATTAAAGAGAATATTCTATTGCATATTCTCTGTCCTTGTACTATTAGGGTTTGTTAGGGATATGTTTCATATAAATAAAAAATGAGATAATATATTATTGATATATTAACAATGATACAATGATCCCTATTTATAATACATATTCTACTCCTACTACGTATCAAACTAGGACATATTATAAACCTACTATACATGGGATTAGGACATCTAACACTCCCCTCAAGCTGGTGCATACAAATCATATGTACCGAGCTTGTTACATATGTAGTTAATACGAGGACCAGTGAGGGACTTGGTGAAAATATCTACCAGCTGATCATTTGACTTCACGAACTTTGTAGCAATATCACCCGAGAGTATCTTTTCTCTAACAAAGTGACAGTCAATGTCAATGTGTTTAGTTCTCTCATGGAACACTGGATTTGACGCAATATGAAGAGCAACTTGATTATCACAAACAAGTCCCATCTGACTAATCTCACCAAATTTCAACTCCTTGAGCAACTGTTTGATCCAAATTAACTCACATGTCGCCATAGCCATCGCTCGATATTCTGCTTCTGCACTAGATCGAGCAACCACATTCTGTTTCTTGCTCTTCCAGGAGACCAAATTTCCTCCTACCAAGACACAATACCCAGACATAGAACGTCTATCAGAAGGTGATCCTGCCCAATCAGCATCTGAGTATCCAACAATCTGCTCATGACCTCTATCCTCAAACAATAAACCTTTGCCTGGAGCTGATTTTATATACCGAAGAATGCAAATAACTGCATCCCAATGACTATCACACGGAGAATCCATAAACTGACTCACAACACTCACAGAAAAGGAAATGTCAGGTCTTGTCACCGTAAGGTAATTTAATTTACCAACCAGCCGTCTATATCTTGCAGGATCGCTAAGAGGCTCCCTCTGTCCTGGCATAAGTTAAGAATTTGGATCCATCGGGGTGTCAACCGGTCTACAACCTGTCATTCCTGTCTCTTCAAGAATATCTAAGGCATACTTTCGTTGTGAGATCACAATACCTGAGCTAGACTGAGCAACCTCAATACCAAGAAAATACTTTAGTTTGCCCAGATCCTTAGTCTGAAAGTGTTGCAAGAGATGTTGCAAGAGATGTTGCTTTAATTTTGTAATACCATCCTGGTCATTGCCGGTAATAACAATGTCATCAACATAGACCACTAGATAAATACAGAGACTCAAGGCAGAATGCCGATAGAATACAGAGTGATCAGCTTCACTCTGAATCATGCCAAATTCTCGGATAATTGTGCTAAACTTACCAAACCAGGCTCGAGGAGACTGCTTTAGACCATAAAGTGACCGATGCAAGCGACATACAAGGCCACGAGACTCCCCCTGAGCAACTAACCCAGGTGGTTGCTCCATATAAACTTCATCCTCAAGGTCACCGTGTAAAAAAGCATTCTTAATGTCCAGCCTGATAGAGGGGCCAATGGCGAACAACAGCCATGGATAGAAAAAGGCGGACTGATGCTATCTTAGCCACAGGAGAGAAGGTATCACTGTAATCAAGCCCAAATATTTGAGTATATCCTTTGGCACCAAGACGAGCCTTTAGACGATCAACCTTACCATCAGGGCCAACCTTGACTGCATACACCCAACGACAACCAACAGTAGATTTACCTGAAGGAAGAGGAATGAGCTCCCAAGTACCACTCGTATGTAAAGCAGACATCTCGTCAATCATAGCCTGTCGCCATCCTGGATGAGACAATGCTTCACCTGTTGACTTAGGGATGGAAACAGAGGACAAAGAAGATAGAAATGCATAATAGGGTGATGACAAACGATGATAGCTCAAACCGATATAATGGGGATTAGGATTAAGGGTGGTCCGTATACCTTTCCGAAGTGCAATCGGCTGATTAAGAGGAGACAAGTCCGCAGTATTGGCAGGGTCAGGTGCAGGACGTGAATCAGCTGGGCCTGATGCTGAGCGCGGACGACGATGATATGCCAAAAGTGGTGTTCCTGTGGCAGGGAGTCTAGGAGGAACCACACAAGACTCCTCAACGGCTGGAATGGATAAGACTTCTATAGTGGAAGGTGAAGAAGGGGCTATAGGAGACTCGGGTAAGGCTTCTGTGGCGGAAGTAGAAGGAGGAGCTATAGTAGGCTCCTTAAAGGTCGGTATAGGTAAGACCGCAGATATATCAAGGGGTCAGAATGGTCAGAAGAGGTAAAGAAAGGTTTAGACTCAAAAAATGTGACGTCAGAGGACATAAAGTACCTACGAAGATCAAGTGAGTAACAACGATATCCCTTCTGAACACGAGAATAACCAAGGAAGACACACTTGAGAGCACGAGGAGCTAACTTATCTTTTCCAGGGGCTAAGTTATGAACGAAACAAGTGCTTCCAAAAACACGAGGGGGAACAGAGTATATGGGTGATTGGGGAAACAATACTGCATACGGTATCTGATTCTGGATGGGAGAGGAAGGCATCCGATTAACTAAATAACAAGCTGTGAGAACTGTATCGCCCCAGAAACGCAGCGGAACATGAGATTCAATGAGAAGTGTGCGAGCAGTCTCAATGATGTGCCTATTCTTTCTCTCTGCAACCCCATTTTGCTGAGGGGTATACGGACAAGAGGTGTGATGAATAATTCCTTGAGAAGTCATAAATTGCTGAAATTGAGGGATAAATATTCTAAGGCATTATCACTGCGAAAAGTGCGAATAGAGATACCAAATTGATTTTTAATTTCAGCACAAAAATTCTGGAATATAGAAAACAACTTAGAACGATCTTTCATTAAGAAAATCCAAGTACATCGTGAATGATCATCAATGAAACTAACAAAATAACGAAATCCTAAGGTTGAACTGACTCTACTAGGACCCCATATATCAGAATGAACTAAAGAAAATATAGACTCTGCGTGACTCTCAGTACTACGAGGATAGGAGGCTCGAGTATGTTTCCCGAGCTGATATGACTCACACTCTAATGTGGATAAACTAGACAAACTAGGCACCATCTTCTGAAGTTTGGATAAGCTTGGATGTCCTAAACGTCTGTGAATTAGGTCCGGAGGATCTGTAACTAGACATGCCTTGGATGATTTTAGGGAGTTAAGGTAGTAAAGCCCTTCTGATTCAAGTCCTGTTCCAATCGTCTGCCCTGTACTGCGGTCCTGCATAATAAAAGAATCATCAATAAAATATATACCACAATTGAGGGCACGAGTCAAACGACTAACAGATGCAAGATTAAAAGGACATCCATGGACATAAAGAACGGAATCTAGAGTGACAGAGGGTAGGGGATTCGCTTGTCCAACTCCTTTTGCTTTGGTTTGAGACCCATTGGCTAAAGTAACAGAGGGAAGAGACTGTGAATATGCAATATTTGACAAAAGTGATTTATTACCAGAGATATGATCAGAAGCGGCTGAGTCCACAACCCATTGTTCAGAAGGACTAGACTGGGAAACACAAGCAAAAGATTATCAGCAACAGAAGTATTAGTCTGAGCAACAGAAGCTACTTGTGGAGATGTATGCTTACTTGCTCGATACCGAAGGAACTCATTATACTCCCCTTCAGATAAAGAAAATCCCTGGTTACCTGTAGTTTCAGTCTGAGCAACATAAGCATTTTTGGGTGGGCGGCCATGTAGAGAATAGCATACATCACGAGTGTGTCCAAGTTTATGACAATAAGAGCACTTGGGTCTAGATCTTCCAAAACGACCTCCTCTTCGTCTATTCTCCATAGTATGAGATGCCCGATTGTCCACTGATTGGGATACGAGGACAGATGAGTCAAGTGTCTGCGGTGAGCTTACTGGGTGGCTAGGTGCTGCAGCAAGGCGAAGTAATCGAGAGAATAATTCATCAACTGTGGGGACGGTTGGACTAGCCAAAATCTGGTCACGTACTGAATCAAGGTCATTAGGGAGTCCGGCGAGTGTAAGAACTAGAAACATCTTCTGTCGTTGCTCTTGTTGTTTTTCAATACTAGCAGAAACTGGCATCAACGTCTCAAATTCTTCCATGACTGCCCGAACTTGTCCCAAGTAAGTAGACATATCTAATTCTTGTTTCTTCAAGTTTGTCATTCGCGATATTACATCATAGAAACGAGATATGTCATTAGTGTAGAGATTACGAGCCTTTTCCCAAACTAAATAACAAGTCTGGAATGGACGAAACAATGGCATCAACTTGGAATCAATAGATCGCCACAGGATACTACATAACTGAGCATCGACCTTCTCCCACTGTGTTTTGGCCTTTTCATCACCTTCGCCAGCCTTTTTTGTTAAGTGATCTTGAACTCCTTGACCTTTACACCACAACTCGACGGATGAAGCCCAATCTAAGTAATTTGAACCTCCCATTAAAGGTTCTGAGGTAATCATAACACTAGAACTGCCAGAACCCGGGTTTCTAGACCCTAAAGCATCGATTCCCAAAGACATAGTAGGATTATCACCGGATAACAAAAAAGAATCAACCGAAAGTTCTCTGAAACAGATGCTGAAAATACTGTTTTTGCTGAAAAAGTACTGTAGCTACCGGAAAAATTTCAAAGTGGTCGGAATCGAACGAAAATAGGATGGGTAGGCTCGGAATTCTCAGGCGACAACACTGTTCAAAAGGAGCTTTTCCGAAATCTGACTGGAAATAGCCTTTTTGCCGGAAAAATAGTGTAGATACCGGAAAATATTCAAAGTGGTCAGAATTTGATTTGAACTAGATGGGTGGGCTCGGAAAGGCCACGCGAACAGGCTGCCTGAAGAAACAATTTTGAAATCTGGTCGGGAAGGGCACTCACGCGCCGGCGCGTGAGGCTGACGCGCCGCCGGCGGCAGTGCTCCGGCAGGCGTGTGGGGGCGTGTGGGGTGGATTTTTCCGGTGAAATTTCTGCGGGTTGGTCGGAATTATGTGGGTAAGCTTTTGGTGGTGTTGGATTTTACACAACACTGATAATTAGTGACTTTTACGCAATTAGTCACTTAGGTCACCGGAAAATTGCACAGTGACTGAGTTATTTCTTTCCGGATATCGTTGGAATGAGGCACAACGATTAATTTATCACGATGGCTCTGATACCATGAGAGAAAGCACGGAAGAAGAATATATTATTGATATATTAACAACGATACAATGAGCCCTATTTATAATACATATTCTACTCCTACTACGTATCAAACTAGGACATATTATAAACCTACTATACATGAGATTAGGACATCTAACACATACATTATCCCATATCAATCCATCAGATCCGAGACTAGTTCGAATATGCGAGGATTTATCTGTCATTCATCATTGTTAGAAGGAACAATAACCCATCGCATTTATTATTGGTTGAATCGTTTCTCCTATTTACATTTATGCCATTTATTGCTTGATACTCCTTATTATTCATATCTTTTGGAAAATTATATATGCATTACCTTAGTATTCTACTGACTTTATCCTACATTATTCATGCTGACAAGTTCTAAATCTAGAGTTATTACCATTAACTAAGTTTAACCCTTCATTAAATAAAATTAAATAATTTAATCGAAAGTTTATATTTTTTTGGTCAAACATGATGAATAATACTTCTCCAAAGCAAAATAGGTTACTGTTTATGAACAATGCATCAAGACTCAACAACTAAAGAATTAAAACAACTTCGTTTTCTATACCAGATTCTTCAGTTGTGTAACTTTAATTTTGTGAAATCGCCTTGCTATTATTTCTATTTTTTTTTTAGATGAATCTTTAAATTTTTGCAGAACATCATTAGCTTTGATGATTTATGCTCCAATTTATATAAGCATGAGTCTTGGTCAGATCCTTCTACAATTTATGCTCCAAACCTAAAAGAAATCAGTTAAGAAAAAGAATCCTTTTAGGATTTGGTTTACTTATAACTATTTATATCCAACTCTTCAAATATTTTACTTTCATGCAAGCATTTCCATAATTGTTGAATCTCTTTAACACGAATTCCTTCGACTAATATTTTTATTGTAGCCCACAAATTTAATTTCAAGGAATCCAAGTTTCGACTTCTGATCAGCGTCTTAAATGGACTTGGTTCAAGGGACATAGTTTTTCAGTGACGATATTATATCTGTTCACCAATCAAGTAGCATCGTAACCTATTCATGAAACCTGATCCTTTCAACATAATCAATCTTAATTTAATAATTATTAAAATATAATATTTCTTTCTTTCAATTTATGTAAATTTATTTTCTTTTTTGTTTGTACAAAAGAAAAATGATATCTTTTCTTATTAGGAAATATTTTATCTTTATGATACAATGATTCATCTCCACACAAAAATATATGTGTTTCATTTTATAAATTCAAAAATCTTTTCTTTATTTCTTAAATTTCATAACCAATCAAATATGTTCACATAGATTCAACATTTGATATTGCGCTTGACTAATCTAAAATTCTGAATAGGTATCATATTTGATCCATTTCCTCATGAGTATGCTAAGCTCCACATGAAAGTTGCATTGGAAGTGATGAGATATGTTAGATAATAAAAAATACACTATTATTTTGTAACTTACCTAATTTTATTTGTAACGAACAATAAAATTTATAATCATTTTATTTTTAATGTAAAATTTATATTTTGACTAGATATTCTTTAAAAGTCTTCATGTGCTTAATGATTAACTACGTATTTATTTTGTGTTTTCCCCTTTTCCCTGTTAACATGTACTTGTGCAAAAGGATAAGAAAATTCAAATTAGTTTATTTGACAGCAACAATGACTATAGCGCCCGTATCCGCACTTGGTAGTTCTAGTTTTTATCTAGTTTAATTAGTTTTTTGGCCAAAAATTATTTTGGGCCAAAAATATATTTCCTCCGGTCCAAAATAAGTGATTTTTTAAAATGTTTTCATACATATTAAGAAAGTCACATTTTAGCATTAATTAGCAATAGAATTGACCATTTTAACCTTACTATCTCACATAAACACTCCTAACACTTATTCCAACACTATTTACTCCAAGTACAATGTAGGAAAAACATCATTAATTCATTATTGAAATCCGAAAAAATCACTTATTTTGGTCCACAAAAAAAGGCCAAAAAATTACTTATTTTGGATCGGAGGAAGTATTTTTTTTAGAAAAAAATTGAGTTTTAAAAAAAAAAAAAGTCATTTGGAAGATAAACCGAAGCAATTTTCGGGAAAGCAGGAAACATATGTAATTTTTTTCCAAAAGAAAATCACTTTTGAAAAAATACACTTTATAGTAATTTTTTAAAGTTTGACCAAACATTAATTATTACTCAAAAGTACTTTTTAAATTAATTAGCCAAAGATAAACTGCTTTACAACAAAAGTAATTTTGAGAAAAATATTTATTAAAAGTAAACTTATATTTGTAGCTTAACCAAACAAGCTAGTATAACTTTTTTGGAAACAAAATTTGAGTGTTGGAGTTCTCTTTTCGTTTTATCACTCAGTGTGGGTGGGCATTCGGTATTTCGGTTCGGTATTTAAGAATTTCGGTTCGGTATTTCGGTATCCGGTTTATTAATTGTGTATACCAAATACCGTACCAAAATATTTCGGTACGGTTCGGTATTTTTTATTTTGGTTCAGTACGGTTTCGGTTTAATAATCGATGAATAATCAATGCTAATAGTGCACATGCACAACGGGAACTATCACTGTGAAAGAATGAAAAATTTGTTCCGAACTATAAAGAATAGAGAATTTGAGACAATCAAGTAACCAAGCCATGGAATCTTTTCTAGAGTTCAAATTCGGAAGACTTGAGTTATTAATCAAAGTATAGACTAAAACACCAAATAATTAAAAGGATTAAAAAATGGCCAAGACGTCACTAGCTAAAGAATGATTGACGCCACTCCAGTGTGCACTGCAAATGAAAAAATCGGTATTGGGGCTGGGAATTAGAGTTTAGAGTGGGCTGGGGCGTTGGGTTGGAGCTGGGAATTAAATAAAGAAGGGTTTGGGCTTGGTCGTTGGGGCTGGGGTGATGGGCAGTGGGCTGGGTTATTCAGAAAATGTCTTTTAAAAATCGGTATTTCGGTATACCGAAATACCGAAATTTCAGAATTTTAATACCGAGGACCGTACCGAAATACGAAATACCGAAATTACAATACCGAATTAGACCGAAATACCGAAAAAAACCGAAACCGAAATACCGAATAAATTCGGTTCGGTTCGGAATTCGGTTTTTCGGATTTTATGCCCACATTACTTGTGTTGATGTTGTAATTAAGATTTGCAACGCATAATATATATTAAATTATTAAAATGAAAATCGCTCCTTGCCAGTTTTTTACATTCAAAATTTCAGGTCTACTAGGAACAAATCTATTCATCACATCTAAATCATTAATTGCTGTTTTTGATTGAAATAATGTACTATTAGTTAAATAATTGATCTAATTAGAAACAAAAATAGTAGTTGAAAAAGTGAAATAATAATAGAAAGAGAAAAGAAGGAAAAAGTGCAAAAAGAACAATTATAAAACACTGTAAGGGTACTGACGAATGCTATAAAATGGCGTCATAATTTCACGTCACAAGCAGAAACCCTACAAATGGTGCCCTAACCTCCTAACACTTATCCTTATTCCCCAACCACTTTTTCTTTATTATTATTTTTTATTTATTATTATAAGAAAAAGAAAATCTTGCTTTACATAATTGCACTTGGGATTTCGTGAAAATATCTTTATCATTTTTATAGCATTCTGTATTTGCTTTCAAAATAACACCCGTTACACTCTTCTTCTGATTTTCTACTTAATCAATAATCATTATAATGTGACTGATGTGTTGAGTTACCTATATTTTACGTTAGAGTTTCTTAATAAATTTCGTTGATTTTTTATTTTTTATGAAATAATTTTTAGAAGATAAATTTATGTTTCGATATGTATATTACTAGAAAACAAAATATAGTTATGTGAGTGAAAAAAAAAGTATTCAAAACTTGGCTCAAACTATTCTTTAGAACTCGGAAATTGTTCTTTAATTTTATTAAAAAGTTTATCAAATTCCACGAGTAAATAGTGCTTTTAATTTTTTATTTTAGAAAAAAGGAAAAATAAACTATGTCCTAACGAGAGCGTTACTTTCAGGAATTCCCGCGCGTAACTTTTTTTTTTTTTTTTTTGTGTGTGTGTGTGTGTAGCTTAACTTTTAGGTTCTGGTTCTAATCCCTTGAACTTACTGAATTTTTACTTAATAATTTTTGTATAATTCAATTAATTTTTCAAATAAATATAAAATTTGAATTAAAGTAACTAGATTCTTCTCACTCGTAACTCGTATTTTAGCTCCGCCTTGCGAATAATACACGAAGCTTTTATTTTCAAACTTTGTTGCATAAATCAGGTCTCTTTCGATTTCTTTTCTTGATTAATATGCATTAATTTGAGCATAATAATTTAGGAGTTCCTCTACCCTGCACTTAAAAAAATAAAATATAAAATATATATAAAGGGATAATCTGCTATTATTAGGTTATAATCTAAATGTTTATATTGACGAATTTATTTTATTGTTTAAAACTAGTTAAGGCCTCATTTGTAACGTTTGAACCTTAATCATTCAGATCTCAAATATTAAATGCGTTTGTTTTTAAAGTTTGAATCTTAATTAATCAGATCTTAATCATTAAGTTTGTATGATTAAGATCTATAGCAGAGACTTAGTTTCATTAAGAGGCTATCACATATTCATTATTAACTGCCGTCATCGCCTACTGTTATCAACTATCACCGTGTCATCACCACCATCATACTCAACCACCACCACCACCACTATCTCCATCATCACCATGCCACCATCATCCTTAATCATAGCCACCACCATTATCGACCATCACCACCCACTATCTCCACCACTCCGACAATCATATATCATTCTCACCCACAATCAATACTCATCCACCTCAACTGGCAACCCCCGTTACCATCAACAACCACAGCCGGCGCTGCCCATCATTATAACTTACCACCACCCACCACCACCTTTCTCAGTCACAATTACTATCACCAACCGTCATTAATAATTATCACCACCTACCACTAGGGGTATTCATGGTTCAGTTTGAATCATTTTTCCTAAAAAGTAACCAAACCAAGTAAGTTGATTTTTTAAATTTGAACCAAACCAAACCAAACCAATTAAGTCGATTTTACTCGATTCGATTTATGTCGGGTTTTCGGGTTTTTCTTAAAAATAAGACATATACTACCAAACACATATTCTGGCGACCGTATTTTTAATGTAACACTATCAAATCAATCGCCCTTTAAGAAATCTATTATTTACCAAGATATATTGATGATAATTGAATCAAATAGCGATGAATAATTTAAGGACTAGATTAAAAATATGTTGATTTTAACAAGAAATGAATTCTTACACTAAACAAAAGAAAATTGCAAATCAAACTAGAAAGTAAAGGTAAAGAACTATATTAAAAATGCAAACTATTAACATTTACCATAATTTTTTTGAAACTTTGTATAACAATATACATATTTATAGGTGTAAAAATAAATTTAAAATATCTACTCCTATAGACGGTTTGGTTTGATTTTTTCTGATTGAAACCAAAACGAAACCAAAATTGATCGGTTTTAAAATTTAAAACTAAACAAAAAAGTATGAGTTTTTATCGGTTTGGTTTGATTTTTGGTATGGTTCGATTTTTCGGGTTTTTATGAATACCCCTACCTACCACCACCATCCCTAGTCAAAATCACCACTACTACCTATCATTACTAGCATGAACCACCATCATCAACACACAAACTACTATCAATTACCGGCCATAGTCGACATTTACCCGTTAGCCATCACCACCAACAACTATCATATTTTAGAAAAATTATATGTTTTATTGAAAGAATATTATTATAGTTAGTATTTCATTTGAATTTTATGTTTATTATTTTCAAATAAAGATAATTTTTATATATTCAGATGTTAAAAATCAAACAATCTAATTAATTATTTCTATTCAAATCTTAAGACACACCTTAATATTTGAAGATGCTAAATTTTTTTATACATTCAGATGTTAAAAATCAAACAATCTAATTAATTATTTCTATTCTGATTTTAATATACACCTTAATATTTGTAGATGTGTATTCAGATTTAGATTTTAATCTTAATATACATTATGATATTCAAATGTATATTTAAATATAGATGTCTTAATCTTAAAAAAAATAAATGAGGCCAGTGAAGTAAAGCATTACTAGCCAAAATTTGTCCGCCCTCTACTTTCTTTAAAAATAAAATTTCACTAAATAGTAATTACCAAATTTTATGAAAGTTCCAAAACAAGTTCCAATAATGATTTTCTACCAAAATAATTTTCTTTCCTGGCCCACACAAAATGGAAATAAATTAAATCGCCCAAACCCCATACTAACATTGTTTACAGTAGGTCAGAATTAACCAAAAGGATGCTAAATTATGGAAGATATCCTTGTTAACTTACAGTAGCTTAAATTAGGGTTTATCTTGCTAAAGGCCAAGTTCTTTCCACATAAAGAAAGAAATACTTTTTGAGTCCCTGTTATTTTAATTTGACTTAGGATTATATTTAAACTGAACAATAGGACACTCTACTATACTAGCAATTTATTCTTCTTTACTCCATCCGAATTATTGTGTATGCTTATGAGTTTTAACTTTTACATACTGATCAATATTATTCATGAATTTTAAACTGTTACGTTACCTAAAAAATTACTGTACATGGGCATGAGAATTTCTAAAAGATAAATACGATGCGAATATATAACAAAAAGCCAGCAACCAAACTACTTTGCACTCAGTAGTACAAACGTGAAGGTGAGAAAGAAACATAAAGGGTCAAGATAATTGATTTCACAGTCACAATGACCATTCATAGAATATATAGACTTTCAATTATATATATCTAATTTATCAACAAATCAAATCAAAGTGGGGGCACTTTAGAACATATCAATATCAACCTATCTATTCATCTATAACCAAAATTGACAACCACGCAATTTTGGACGGTCAATATACAAACACATTAATTAATAAAAACATTTCTTGAAAAAGTAGGTTAGGATTCTATATATATGAAAACAATAGGAAGAAATGGAATGGCACGGGCCATTCTTTTTTCCACTAGAATAATAGTAATCAATTTTGGACCACGTTTGGAAATGTTTGGTTCTATTTAGTATTCATGTTTTGTCTCCTCCACCCTCCCCCCACCCCCTCTAAAATTTAACACTTTGAGATTCTCCACTTTAGTCTTTTATGCATATCAAGAAATGATGAAGTTGTGCTTCTTTATGAGACTTTACTTATATGCATTATTATATCTACCTGTTTCCCATAATCAGTCATCTAAATAAAAGAGAATTTTCAAATGTGACAACTGTAATAAACGGAACTAGGGGTGTCAAATGTGGGCGGATAGGACGGATCACATTTTTTGGGTTAATTTTGCCGCCCCTAACTATAATAACCGATTTGGTGTAATTCTATAAGTGGAGTGGGAGGGTATTATATGTTTGGACTTTAATATTGGGCTTAAGATTTTAAGCATTAAAAATCTAGGAGTGTGAATTGGAAATGATGAAAAATAAAATGGACGAAAATGAGAATTTATGAAGTGAACATTTGTCTTGCACTTTGTGGTGAGGGACAACTACATTTATATGTATATATATAGAATCATTTATTAGAGCTTTTAAAAGGAGTCGAAGAGAATGAACCCTCGTGTTATCGTCGCTCGGTTCGGCTTCGTCTTTGAATTTATATTTGTAAAATTTCGTTTCATCCTGGGAAGATTTAATCCATTACCTTGGCAACATGTGACAGGGTTAAAATTTCTTAAGGATGCACAAGCAAATTGTGGACTCGAAATATTTTTTATACTTTACTATTTTTTCCAGGTTTTTATTCTAACGGTTTTTCTGATTTTTTGTTTTAATACAGTAGCGCTTACAAGCTTAAGGAATTCTTTTTTTGACATTTTCTGTGTTCAAATATATATTAAGTTGTTATCTATATACTTGTTTACTGGTTTGGAGACTAAAGGCTTCATGCTTTCTACTCCAGTAATTATTCTGTCCGGTATAAAGTATATCAAAACTTTACTAGAATATTAAATGTGCGGGTTGGAAGTATATAAAAACTTTACCAGTGTTACATGTTGTATGTTTGGATTGGTATTCGGTTTGAAAATATCAAAACTTCTCTAATTTTAACAAAGTTTTGTTTTGTTTCCAACTTTATAGAAAAATGACGAATGAAAACCAAACTAATGGAAATGTTGGGGGAACAGGTGCTACTGTTATGAACGTTGCTGCCTCGTCAAGCCGTTCAACTCCTGCTCATGCTATGGCACCAACAGAAAAATCCGAAAAGTTTTTCATTATCGGCTTCAAACACTGGCAAATGAAGATGCTCTTCTATCTTACTACGTTGAGTTTGTAGCGATTCATCAAGGAGGATCCTCCTGTCCTGGATGAAGTCACTCCAGATGATGAATGATTTGTTGTAACTGAAGCATCGAAACATTCTGATTTTTTGTGCGAAAACTACATTTTGAGTTGTTTAGAAGATAGCTTGTACAATATTTATAGTGTCATGAAAACTTTAAAAGCGTTATGGAATGCGCTTGCAAAAAAGTACAAGACTGAGGATGCCGGACTTAAGAAGTTCGTGGCTACAAGGTTTTTGAATTTCAAGATGATTGACACGAGATCGGTCATAACTCAAGTCCAAGAATTACAAGTCATTGTGCATGACCTCCTTACTGAAGGTATGATCCGAATCAATCATTTTATTGATAAGATTTATCTTGTTATTAATTATGAATTATTATTGAAGGTATGGTCATAAATGATGCCTTTCAAGTCGCTACTTTAATTGAGAAGTTACCTCCATTTTGGAAGGACTTTAAGAACAATCTTAAATACAAGTTGAAGGAAATGATACTAGAAGACTTGATTATTCGTTTAAGGATAGAAGAAGACAACAAAAATGCTGAAAAGAAGTCACGTGGAAGCTCAACAATAATAAGGGCTAACATTGTTGATGAGGCGCCACAAAATAAGAAGAGAAAGAAAGCTTCTGGATCAAAGAATTATCCAAGCAAGAAAAAGTTCAAGGGTAATTTCACAACTGTAAAAAATCTCAGCATAAGGACGTGGATTGTTGTGCACTAAAGAATGATAAGAAGAAGAATAATCAAGCTAACATGGTTGAAAATGCTGAAGAAATGAGGACTCATGTGCCATGTTGTCTGTATGAAACTGGTAGGAAATTATAAAGAATGGTGGATAGATTCTGGAGCCAACTGTCATATTTATGCTAAAAAGGAGTTATTTTCTTCTTATGCCCCCGCAGGACCCGACGAGACAATTTCATGGGAAATTCGTCTACAGCCAAAATTGAAGGAGTTGGCAAGATTGCATGGAAGATGATGTTGGGAAAAATAGTGACTTTAGACCAAGTTCTCCATGTTCCAAAAATTAGCAAGAATCTTGTGTCTACCTCACTTCTCGTCAAGAATGAATTCAAATGTATTTTTATTTCTAATATTGCTGTACTAAGTAAGAATGATGTATATGTAGGAAAATGTTACTTGAACGAGGGTTTTTTTAAGCTAAATATAATAACAGTTCGTATCAATAAAGTTAATGCTTCTTCTTACTTACTTGAGTCAAACACTTTATGATATTCACGCTTAGGTCACGTCAACTTCAAACATTGCGAAAAATGATAAATATAGAAGTATTGCCAAAATTTGATTACATTAATTCCAAATGTCAAATATGTGTGGAATCAAAGTATTAAGCATCATTTTAAGTCCGTTGAAAGGAATTCAAGTCCTTTAGACTTAATTCACACAAATATTTGCGATATGAAGTCAACACCATCTCACGGTGGGAAAATATATTTTATTACTTTATTAACAAAAACACGAGATATTGCTATATTTATTTACTTCATAGTAAAGATGAGACAATTGATGCTTTCAAGCAATACAAGAGTGAAGTTGAAACACAACTAAAAAAAAATCAAAATGATAAGAAGTGATAGGAGTGGCGAATATGAATCTCATTTTGAAGAAAAATGTTTGAAAAATGGCATTATTCACCAACCAAATGTCCCTTACTCTCCACAATCTAATGGAATTACTGAGAGAAAGAATTCAACGTTGAAAGAGATGATGAATGCGTTGTTGATAATTTATAGTTTACCATAGAACTTGTGGGGGGAAGCTATACTTACATCTAATCGAATAATCAACCGTGTACCTCATAGTAAAACACACTCCATTCCTTATGAATAATGGAAAGGAAGGAAGCCCAACTTAAAATATTTCAAAGTGTGGGGGTGTATAGCTAAGGTACAAGTTCCTAAACCTAAAAGGGTTAAGATATGTACAAAAACGGTTGAGTGTATATTTATTGGATATATAAACAATAGCAAGGCATATGGTTTCCTGGTTCGTAAATCAGAAAATCCTGAGATTCACGTTAATACGATAATAGAATCAGATAATGCTGAATTCTTTGAAACTATTTATCATTTCCTGGTATGCCTAATGAGGAAAATCTGAGAAGAAGTAAACGTCAATGGACATCTACTTCATTCGGTCCAGATTTTCTTACTTTCTTGCTAGAAAATGAGCCTCGTACCTTCAAAGCAGTAATGTCTTCCTCACAAGCACAATATTGGAAAGAAGGTGTCAATAGTGAAATAGAATTCATATTGAGCAACCATACCTGGGAATTGGTTGATCTTCCTCCAGGTAACATCTGGGTTCTAAATGGATTTTTAAGAAGAAAATGAAAGACGATGGTACTATTGACAAATACAAGGCAAGACTTGTTGTCAAAAGATTTAGACAGCAAGAAGATCTTGACTATTTTGACACATACTCGCTGGTAACAAGAATTACATCCATTCAGATGCTAATAGCTTTAGCCGCCTTATATGGTCTTCAAATCCATCAAATGGATGTAAAAACAACCTTCTTAAATGGCGATCTATAGGAAGAAATTTACATGGACCAATCTTAAGGGTTTGTGATTCCGAAAAAAAGAAAACAAGGTGTGTCGGCTTGTTAAGTCCCTTTATGGACTAAAACAATCACCTAAATAATGGCATGCAAAATTTGACCAAACCATATTGTCAAATGGCGTTAAGATTAATGAATGTGATAAATGTGTTTACATTAATAACGTTTCAAATTATATAGTCATTGTTTGCTTATATGTTGATGATATGTTAATAATTAGCAAAATATTGCCAACATTCAAGCTATTAAGCGTATGCTTGCTATTAGGTTTGATATGAAAGACTTAGGAGTTGCCGATGTAATTCTAGGAATTAAAATCCAGACGACTCCTCAGGGTCTAGCTTTGTCTCAATCACATCACGTGACAATGGTACTTGAAAAATTCAAACACTTGGAATTTAGAAGTGCAAAAACTCCAGTTGACTTAAACCATCATCTTATAAAGAATAAAGGTTAAAGTACGTCTCAATTGGAGTATGATCGTGTGTTGGGAAGCTTAATATACATTATGAACTGTACACGACCTGATATAGCTTGTGCAATAAGTAAACTTAGTCGATTCACAAATAATCCCAACAAACATTACTAGGTGGTAATGAAACGAGTTCTGGGATATTTGAAATATACCCATGACTACTCTTTGCACTATAATAAATATCCTGCGGTTATCAAAGGATATAGTGATGCAAATTGGTTAACCGGTTCAATAGAAGCAAAATTCACAAGTGGGTATGTTTTTACTATTGGTGGAAGAGCAGTATCTTGGAAGTCTTCCAACAGATGTGCATCACTTGCTCTACAATGGAATCAGAGTTTATAGCTTTGGATAAAACGGGTGAAGAAGCTGAATGGCTTCGAAATTTCTTAGAAGACATTCAGTGCTAGCCAAAACCTTTGGCTCCTATTTGTATACATTGCGATAGTGAGTCTGCAATAGGACGGGGCAGGGAACATTATGTATAATGAAAAGTCTCGTGATATACGACGAAGATATAACACCGTTAGACAACTACTTTCTAGTGGAATTATCACTATTGATTATGTAAGATAAAATAATAATGTGGCGAATACGCTTACAAAAGGCTTAACTAGAGAGGGAGTTAAGAAATCATCTAGGGGAATGAGACTATGGACGAGGACAAGTTAACACAGCGGTAACTCTATCTAGAGTTTTGGATATTCCAAGATCTAGGTTCAATGAGCTCAAACTAAATTGTGATTGACCGGTTCAACATTGTTAAAGTAAAATCTTTGGTCCATTCTCGTGATGAAGACAATGTTCAGTAACAAGCATAGAACTTTGCACGTTCTTTAACTATTACCAAAGTTTGATGTGGTATTTATCAAGTAATGTCAATCTAAAGGATTACACGTTTAGGAATCACCTATGTAAGTGTGAAGTGAAAACCGCTTCAATGAGAATTCTGTAAGGCCAATTCTCTACGCGCTTATGAAATCAGGCGGTGTTCATGGCTGAAATGAACACAACAATGAGAACTAAAAGATGGTTAAGGGTTAGTTGTATGACATATGGTTGTGTAGGTATATACTAAAGTTCGACGGTTTAAAGATATCAAATCTACCGATTGACCGAGTATATCCGACATATGTTCACTACGGAAAGTTCAAAGGGAAACCTACTTATCCAGATGCAATTAATCCTTGCTTGCAAATCACATGGGTTTCATCTATAGTCATTCTTGTGACAACCATTCCCATTCATGTGGGGGATTGTTGGACTTTAAGAATTGGGCTTTAAACGTCAAAGAGTATGAATTGGAAATGATGAGAAATAAAATAAAGGGAAATGAAAATTTGAATGAAGTGAACTTTTGTCTTGCACTTTGTCCCTCATTGGTGAGGGACAACTACATTTGTGTGTATATATATAGAATCACTTCTTAGTGCTCTTAAAAGGAGTTGAAGAGAATGAACCTCGCGTCGTCGTCGTCGTCGTCGCTCGCTTGGGTTGGCTTCGTCTTCAGCTTTGGATTTAGATTTGGAACGACCGATAAGATTATTTTTCGATAAAATTTATTTAATCAATTATTTAATAATTATTTTTAAGCCAGTCAGTTTATTAACGAAATTAACTAAAATGTGAAATCCAAATTAACTAAAATCTTGAAATCCAAACGCTGAACGTTTTTCCTTCTGAGCAGACGCTTTTCCTGAACAGTCACACCTCTTCCGATAATTGCTTATAAATTCTGAGGCTTGGCTGCATTTTCGAACTACTGAAACATCACAGAACTTCCTTCATTTTGAATATCCTGCATTCTATTTCGTAGAATTCTCTCAAATTCGTAAGTGTGATTTTGCTCCATTCTTTGAGTTCGTTGGTACCCTGCAGTTTGTATTGTCACTATTGCAGGAAGGTTTATTCCGTTTAATCCTAGGAGGATTTAATCCATTACCTTGGCAATGTGTGAGGGAGTTAAAATTCCTTAAGGATGCACAAGCAAAATATGGACTCGGAATATTTTTTTATACTATATTTTTTTTTCCAGTTTTTTATTCTAACACTCTTTCTGATTTTTTGTTTAAACACAGTAGCGCTGATAGTATATACACAGCCTTATTACTTCTATCTTGTGAAGGAAGACAAACTATTTTCAATAGACTTTTGACTCAGGAAAAATATAGTCTCGGCATTATAAAAAAGAAACACAATATTTGATAAACCATAAAAAAGAAAAGAGTAACACGAAGCAATACCAACAATAATAAGACATCAAAAAATGAAGCAGCAAAACAATTGATAGTAATACATATCTAATTATAAGAAAGTATGAGAGTACTATTGGAACTACAGATAAGAAAAAGGATCACGACTATTTACTAGCCTTCTACCATATAGTTCTCGATTTCTGCCAACCTAAAAAGAACTTTTTAAATGCAAGCTTTTTTATTACTTTTAGTTGATCAAAAGAAGGTGCATATCTTTTTTTGGGAAGAATCTGAATAACAAGAAAGATGAGTTCTCTCTCAATTATTCGTTTGACTCATAGCTTCCATTAATGTGATTAGGACCTTTTATTTGGAATTTACAAACTTTTCAATAGCTTAAAGAAAAAATTGATTCTACTTCATGAGAACTAGTTCCCAATGGACAGCCCATGTGTATATTTTATTAGATTTGTCTTCATACTTTGTGGAACCTTAGTGAAAGAGATTAATTTAGTTTTATTTTTGTTTTCCCAGTTTCTATTGTGAGTATACAATTATCAAATTATATTGCATTGATTTTGCATTTATAGTCGATACATTATCGTTTAATCATGTGTTTGCTCCATCAGACCATCACTATTTACTGTTATTTTATAGAGAAAAGGTGCAAAATTTGTTAGAGAACATCTGAATATACAAGAAGAAGTCGGCCCAAATGGAAAACACATCTGTATATGTCATTGAAAATTAACTCAAATGGCCACTCATTCTACCGCTTAAACTAAAAATAGCCGCTGTATTTTATGTATTATATATATGTACAATTATATATAATTAATATATTAATTATGTATATGATTAAAAAAATAAATAATAAATAATAACAATTATTTATGTAAAGATCCCTTTCTCATTAGCTTATTTTTGGTGCGCACTTCACGAGGCCCATGTCTACGAGTGAAGGGAAGTATACTTAAATTATTTTTTTAATAAATGTTTTCAGGTAAGACGTTACGAAGTAACTTTATTTTTAAAGTTTTTACATATGAGTTAGCAGTTTACAACAATTTTTTTTGTATTTGTATTGTTAAAAAATGTTCAATCCAAATTTTTAAGACAAGGGTAGAATATCCCGGGATCATTTAAAGCTCTTTGGAGATCTTTATACACGACGGGAGACGCATATAGTGTTAGGGAGAAATTAAAAAAATGAGAAAACTATATTTTACACCCACAAAAATAAAAATATTCACCCGCTTTTACTTATTTTAAAAATAATTACATATCTACCTACCCACCTATATTAATTACTCGGCCTCCCTATCATTGTTCCTCTGTAATTTTAAAGTTTAAAGTTTTCTTATATGTTTCCCTGTTTTTCTCCCTATTTTCTCTTTCTTCCTTTTACGACATTAATTATCATATTTTTTCAATAAGTAATTCTTTTTATTCTTTAATTCTTTCTTCCATATACGATTAACAAGAAAGTTAAGTAGGAAAAAGTTTTCAGTGAGTCTTATCCATTATCCAATAGAAAAATATTACAAAGTAGTGGATCTAAATTTAAATCTGAAGAAAAAAATTGATAATTTATGTGTATGAGTTCAAACATTTAGGTCTGAATCTTCAATAGATCGATCTTCATTAAGATGTTCAACCCAAGCTTTCCTTATTATTTTTGTGTATATGAAGACCCACCATTGTTGAGCTTGAAGCTTCTAAAAGGGAAATTTTATTTTGAAGATTTATTATTTGATTTGATGTGGGTGCTATAAAATATTGCTTAAAGTATCTTCGTGTAGCTTCCCAAATCTAAATTTTTATGTGTGTTTGGATATCCACCATTATTGGATTGAAGTTCAATTTTTATTTTTAAGATTTCTTATTTTATTCAAAGTGGGTGTTATTAAATATAGCTCATATTACCTTCTAGAAGTTCATATTGAAATTTGATCCTATTTGAAGTTGATTTGAGATGATTAAAATAGAATATTTTCACTGGAAATAGAAGAAGGACACAGTTACTTAATAGTATACTGCTACCGTATACAATAATATGTTGTAGGAGTATATAACTATATTGTAACAAGATACTGTATTGTATACCCAAATAGTATACCAATATACCATTTGAGTATACAATTTATTTCAACTATATATCATATTAGTATAACTGTCTATTATATTGGTATCATATGCTAGTTGAATTATTTTTTGGTTGAGTTAGCTGTATTTAATTGGTACATAATTTGATTTTTTTTTAATAATTGTAATATAATACAATATCTTGAAATACCTTATTATATTAATATGTGATACCCTATTTTTTTATTTTTCTCTTTATGCATGTATGTTATGTAATAGTAGTATAGTTATATAGCTGCCGGAAATTAACTAGTAAAAACGTATACCATATTTGTATAGTTATATGTCATATTGGTATCACATGGTAATTTAAATATTATTTTGGTTGTTTTAACTGCATTTTAAGTGAATTGTATTATGAAATCTTTTATATCAACATGAGTTGTAATAATACTAGAATTTTTGTATGCCGATAGACATAAATTATGTGTATTAATAGTTTTTATATTTATAGGCAATTGTTGGAATGATCACATAAAACTATATACCCTCTTAGTATACGAAATGAACAAGTTGCTTGGCGAATATTTAGATTGCAATACGAGCACGTAATTTTCTCATGCTTTTATTGGGTCCTTTAATATTTTAGTAGAGTAGTTTAGTCATAGATAGTTATAGCAATATTCTAGAGAAATCATATGCTCTATTGGTATACATATATACCATATTGGTATCACTTGGTACTAAAAGTTTTTTTCGTTACTTATACTTTTGTTCTATTTTTAAATATTTTATTATTATTTTTATTCTAACGAGTATATATGGATATTTGGTTATCGTAGATTGTATTTCCTTGCTCAATAACTGGTTGTATGTGACGACCCAAAGGATCATCACCTGTTTTCCTCATTTGCCCCATGCTCTCGAGGCCTTGAAAACCTCATTTTATGTTGCCTCGATTTATGTGCATAGTTTGGGCATATAGCCGAAAAGATTTTGTGCTAGAATATGTGAATTCTATGAAAACTTAGAAGAAAATTTGTCACGACCCGGATTTCCCCACCATCGGGGTCATGATGGCGCCTACTAAATGGAAGCTAGGCAAGCCAAATATTAATTACAACTCCATTAATTACCAATTCTTATTATTAAAAACAAATAAATTGCAGCGGAAGACTTAGTCAAATATGATAAAGAAAATCCAAATCTGATACACTACCCAAGACTGGTGTCACAATA
Source organism: Nicotiana noctiflora (assembly GCA_032618575.1). NCBI lineage: Eukaryota > Viridiplantae > Streptophyta > Magnoliopsida > Solanales > Solanaceae > Nicotiana > Nicotiana noctiflora. The sequence goes on from JASVEL010006936.1 coordinate 96,287, forward strand.
CTCACGAACTTCTAAGAATAATACGCATAATTGTCCAAAAGAAACATAAGTTGTTTATCCTAAATACATGAGATAATAGAATGAAATACATAGATAGGAGAGACAACGGGTCCTGCGGACGCCTGCAAGGCTACATCATAGTCTCAATAGTCGGAATATCCACAATCGTGCTACTGCTGTTGCTGCTGTCCGTTACCTGTATCTGCACAAAAAGAGCGCAGAGTGTAGTATCAGCACAACCGACCCCATGTGCTGGTAAGTGTCTGGCCTATCCCAGCGAACTAGTGACAAGGCTAAGGCCAGTCACCCACCTAAACCTGTACAGTTGCAATATAGGCATACATATATACAATACATTTATAAGAAAATACTCTGCTCTGAAATAACAGTCAATAACTCACGATATCCAGAATAATCTAATCAACATAATAAATCTTACTTTCATGTCTCAATTCCTCTCTCATTTCATATCTCATGGTAGGCGTACCACCCGCTCCCAACTATCACAGTAATTATCTCTTGTGGTAGGCGTACCACCCGCTCCCAATTATCAATAATTATATCTCTTGTGGTAGGCGTACCCCCCGCTCCCAATTATCAATAATTATATCTCGTGGTAGGCGTACCACCCGCTCCCAAATATATCAATAGTTATATCTTGTGGTAGGCGTACCACCCGCTCCCAAATATATCAATAATCATATCTTGTGGTAGGCGTACCACCCGCTCCCAAATATATCAATCGGCTACCGGCAACTATGGCCAATGCCAAGATTTCAAGTCACTTTGTGGTCGGCGTACCACACGATCCCAAATATAAAATATATATGTTACCGGCATTTAGCCAATAATCTCTATATCAACAATATTTATAATTACCGGTTTTAAACCAATAATTTACAATAATTTCAACAAATTACCTTCATTACCGGTATAACACCAATAACTCTTATTCAGCAATTTATTCATAACTAAATTCATATTCCTACAAACTAGGATAGAATAGCCTAGCGTGCTAGAAACCTACAGGGAACAAGACAAACACTTACCTCGAAAGTTCACGAACGATTCAATCCGTAGCAATGCCTTTTCCTTTCGAATTTGACTCCAATCCAACCGTATCTATACACAATTGATTTCATATCATCAATTCTACTTAACAAACTAGTTCATATTGCTAAATATGATTTTTACAATATTCTGCCCGGAATAGTAAAAATCGACCCCGGGCCCACATAATCGAAACTCAAGTTTCGAACCAAAATAAGTTCACCCAATCTTCCATGAGTTCAAATAGACAATTTGTTCTTAACCTCGACTCCAAAACGAGTTCTAGATCGCAAATTCTTTGAAAACCCTTATTATACTAAATTCTCAATTTTTCTACCCATTTACACCTAATTAGGCTTAGGAATTCAAATGATATTAATGGAAAATGAAGAAAACGAGTTAAGAATCACTTACCCAAGAAGTTTGATGAAGAATCGCTCAAAAATCGTCCAAAAAGCTGTGGAGAAGAGAGTTGAACAGAAATGGGATTTTTATCCCGTTTCTGTTCTGTTTTCTGTCTTAAATTCGCTGGGCATGAATTTGTTCTACGCGATCGCGTGCATTGGGTCGCGATCGCGGAAGGCAAATACTCAACACTACGCGATCGCGTGGACAATGATGTGATCGCGTAGAAGAATTTCGCTGGGTGGCTCATTTGTACTACGCGATCGCGTGAAAAGGGTCGCGATCGCGTTGAAGGAAAACGGGTACTACGCGATCGCGTGAAAAGGGTCGCGATCGCGTTGAAGGAAAACGGAAAGCTACGCGATCGCGTGCGGACGGCTGCGATCGCGTTGAAGAAGGACAGAAAGCTTCGCGATCGCGTGCAGACAGCTGCGATCGCGTTGAGTAATGTGTCAAGGCAGTGCGATCCTGCCAGTTTTCTAAGTCCAAAAACACCCCGAACCACCTCCGAAACACTTCCGAGCCCTCGGGGCTCCAAACCAAATATGTACACTAACTCAAAAGCATCATACGAACTTGCTCGCGCGATCAAATCGCTAAAATAACATCAAAATCAATGAATTGAGCCTTAAAACTCAAGAATTCTTTAAAATTCCATAATTTCCAAACTTTCCAATTTAAGGCCGAAACACGTCAAACGACGTCCGTTTTCAACCAAACTTTACAGGAAGCGCTTAACCAATATATATGACTCGTACCGGGCGTCGGAACCAAAATACGAGCCCGATACCAGTACTTTTTAATCAAAATTCAGTTTCATTTTCCTTAAACATTTTCAGAAAACAATTTAACAGAAAAATTCTTTTACCGGGGTTCTAGACCTCGGATTTCAATTCCGGACATATGCCCAAGTTCCATATTTTTCTACGGATTTTTTGAAACAGTCAAATCACGGATCCGGGCCCGTTTACCAAAAATGTTGACCAAAGTCAACCATATCAATATTAATATCAAAATTCTTCAACTTTTTCACATATTTCACATATTTCAACATAAATATTTTCCCAGCTTTGTGCCCGGACTGTGCACGCAAATCGATGCAACTATAAATGAGGTTTTCAAGACCTCCAAAGCTCGGAATGATTAATAAAACAAGTGATGACCATTTGGGTCGTCATAATCTCCACCTCTAAAACAACCGTTCGTCCTCGAACGGACAAAAGAAAGAAGTACCTGAGTCAGGAAACAAATGTGGGTAGCGGCTCCGCATATCAGACTCGGACTCCCAGGTCGATGCCTCAGGAGGCTGACCTCTCCACTGAACACGCACAGAAGGATGACTCTTCGACCTCAACCGTCGAACTTGCCGGTCTAGAATGGCTACCGGCTCCTCCTCGTAAGATAGATCATTGTCCAATTGGACAGTACTGAAGTCCTAACACATGTGTGGGATCGCCGTGGTATCTCCGAAGCATAGATACATGAAAAACTGGATGCACGGCTGATAAGCTAGGCGGCAAAGCTAATCCGTAAGCCACCCCTCCCACTCTGTCTAGAATCTCAAATGGGCCAATATACCTAGGGCTGAGCTTGCCCTTCTTCCCAAACCTCATCACACCCTTCATAGGCGACACTCGGAGCAATACTCGTTCGCCAACCATGAAATCTACATCTCGAACCTTACGATCCGCATAAGTCTTCTGTCTGGACTGAGCTGAACGCAATCTCTCCTGAATAGTCTTGACCTTATCCAAGGCCTCCTGAACTAAGTCTGTACCTAACAACCGAGCCTCTCCCGGTTCAAACCATCCAACTGGTGATCGACATCGCCTACCATACAACGCCTCATACGGAGCCATTTGGATGCTCGATTGGTAACTGTTATTGTAGGCGAACTCTGCTAATGGCAGAAACTGGTCCCACGAGCCTCCGAAATCAATAACACAGGCTCGTAGCATGTCCTCTAGAATCTGAATAGTCCTCTCGGACTGGCCATCCGTCTGAGGATAAAATGATGTACTCAACTGAACCTGGGTGCCTAACTCCTGCTGGACCGCTCTCCAGAACTGCGAGGTAAACTGCGTACCCCGATCAGAGATAATAGATACCGGCACTCCATGGAGACGAACAATCTCCCTAATGTAAACCTCCGCTAACCTCTCCGACGAGTAGGAGACGGATACTGGAATAAAGTGTGCTGACTTGGTCAGCCTATCAACAATGACCCAAATAGCATCAAATTTCCTCCGAGTCAAAGGAAGTCCAGTAACGAAGTCCATAGTGATCCGCTCCCATTTCCACTCGGGAATTTCAATCCTCCGGAATACACCACCAGGTCTCTGGTGCTCATATTTCACCTGCTGACAATTTAGACACCGAGCGACATACGCAACGATATCTTTCTTCATTCTGCGCCACCAATAGTGTTGCCGTAAGTCCTGGTACATCTTCGCGGAACCTGGGTGAATAGAATACCGCGAACTGTGGGCCTCTGCTAAGATTAACTCTCGAATCCCTTCGACATTGGGCATACAAACTCGACCCTGCAATTTCAATATCCCATCATCATCTAGATTTACCTGTGTGGCACCTCCCCGCTGTATGTATCTCTCAACTCACGCAAATGAGGATCATCAAATTGCCTCTCACGGATACGCTCTAATAAAGAAGAATGAGCGACCGTGCAGGCTAACACCCTGCTAGGCTCAGAAATGTCCAATCTCACGAACCGGTTGGCTAATGCCTGGACGTCTAGAGCCAATGGTCTCCTGACTGACCGGAATATATGCAAGACTACCCATGCTGGCAGACTTTCTACTCAATGCATCGGCCACCACATTGGCCTTACCCGGGTGATATAAAATAGTAACATCATAGTCTTTTAGCAACTCTAGCCACCTTCTCTGCCTCATATTCAACTCTTTCTGCTTAAACAAATACTGAAGACTCTTATGATCGGTGTATACTTCACATGCTACACCATACAAATAATGCCTCCGGATCTTCAATGCGTGAATAATCGCCGCCAATTCTAGGTCATGCACTGGATAGTTCTTCTCATGAATCTTCAACTGCCTTGAAGCATAGGCAATAACCTTGCCATCCTGCATTAACACTGCACCAAGCCCAATACGGGAAGCATCACAAACAGTATAAGGTCCCGTACCTGTGGGTAAAACCAATATCGGCGCTATGGTCAAGGTTGTCTTGAGCTTTTGAAAGCTCGCCTCACATTCATCGGACCATTCAAATTGAACACCCTTCCGGGTCAATCTGGTCAGTGGGGTTGCAATAGACGAAAATCCTTCTACGAATCGGCGATAATAGCCCGCTAACCCCAAGAAACTCCAAATCTATGTGGCTGATGTTAGTCTAGGTCAGTCCTTGACTGCCTCAATCTTCTTCGGATCAACCTGAATACCTGCTGCCGTCACAATATGACCCAGGAATGCAACTGAACTTAGCCAAAATTCACACTTCAAAATTTTTGCATATAGTTGGCTATCTTTCAGAGTCTGCAAAGTCACTCCGAGATGTTGCGCATGCTCCTCATGACTGCAGGAGTATGTCAATATGGAAACAATGAAGACTACAACGAACAAGTCTAAACAAGGCACGAACACACTCATGCGTATGCACATATCCATGACTCTGAAGTCTGGCCATAAGAGTTATTCTTCAATTACAACATTGTCAATTAACCCTGTTATCAAATACCTTATTCTACAAATCCCACTTTACTCAGAATGAGGTATGGTGACCTCGTGATTATTTTCCCGAATTAATGCGTCATATTTATCCTTACCTGGTGCTCGTTTCAAAGGCTAAGCTCAACGGTTTCAAAATAGAAATGGCTAATATGAATAGAAACTATACAAGAATTGTCAAATAGTCCTAACGGGCATGACTCTTATTTACGAATGCGATACGAAGTATTAATTCATAAAAGAAGAATTTTAAACACATAAACTCTTACTACCAGGACCCAGTCCTCATATGATATCCACCGCAGCTTGAAGCTCAGCTTAGAAATATTTCACATTATGCCAAAAATTGGAGGATCTCATCCTCAACTCTGAATCACAGTGCTTGCACATCATATAATCTGAAATTTTTCATTTCATTTCTTTCTTCCTTTCAATAATTGTCCGTCAAAGATAATCACGACATAAAATGAACCCTCATACTGATAGGTCACACAATTAACGATTAAAATTAGTTATTCCGAGAATTATATCAAAACATACTGTAATAAGTAATATAAAGTCACTCTTAGTCTCATGGATATTTAGTAACTAACACCTAATAATAGGGATGTCTATCCTCATGTAATATCTCAACGGGAGTATTTCCCTAAGTAGTATGATTACGATGCTCGCTCATGAATGGAGCATGTTAAACAGACTCGCCTAAATTTTCTTTCAAAAACCAAATCAAATTAAGGGAAAATTATTTGTTTATAACAATCTGAATTACACACGTGATGACACCATCTGGTGTAATGACCTCCCTCATACCATAAAAAGTATATCAATGGTTGGGTCTCCATCTCTAGGATTTTCACCTCCACCTCTAACATCCTGACCTATACATCTGGCTGGCCATGTAGGATAAATATTAACTGCAATGGAGCGTGTAGCCTGAGTGCTTTCCTAAAATTATATTTCTCCAAAAATTCCACATTCACAGCAATTCCTTTAAGGCTCAGTTAACTTGTTGTTCATGACAATATATATTCGGACACGGTCATTGTGACCTGGTACAACCGTTCAGATCGCACATACTACATATTGCAGAGAATCTCGGGGGTGACGTCTTCGGAACATTTTCTTAAAATAGAGTTTAGTAGATAGCGTTGCGTTGGCCGGCTTGCCCTCTTCGTAGGCTTGTCACAAACATTGACGGCCAATTCTTAACACTGCTGAGCTACCCCATTTACTCATATACTCTTCGTCATTCTCTGGGGGCGATCCTTACCCCATGAAAAGAACCAACCTTAAATATGTATAAATTATTTGGAGGACATTTCCATACCATATATATACATTCCAATAACTCATCATATTTGTCTTTCACAACTCCAACACATCGACCGGACGTCAAGGTCCGTTGAAACCCAACACGATTTATTAGGTGATCTCCTGATATAATTGCATCTTCCGTTGGGACCATAACTGATGTGGTAAATACATTATCTTCCCACTATTTCTGTGTGCCTTCTGTAGCACAGTAAAATGAACTCCTCGCATTCGACTATTCCCACGTTCCGTAATTCCTCATAAGAACTGTCAAGCACAATCTCGTGGGTTCTCAAAAGATGCACCGCCGAAGGTGGTAGCGAAGACTTTGGTGAAACTTGTCCTCTGTAAAACTTTTGAAGGCATAGTTGATCTATCACCAGCCTGTGCCATTATTCGGCTGGATAAGCGGTACGTGACTACGCCATTCGTGGGAAGACAAGAGTGGAAATTTAACTTAACACTTTGAAGAACAAATTCGCACGATAAGAAAGAACAAATGAGAGACTCTTTCCTAACTCAATAGACTTTGGAGGACAAGTACAGACGTCTCCGTACCTACCTCTCAAACTCTACTAAGCTTGTTCGTGAGTGGTGAGACCTATGTAACCTAGAGCTCTGATACCAACTTGTCACGACCCGGATTTCCCCACCATCGGGGTCATGATGGCGCCTACTAAATGGAAGCTAGGCAAGCCAAATATTAATTACAACTCCATTAATTACCAATTCTTATTATTAAAAACAAATAAATTACAGCGGAAGACTTAGTCAAATATGATAAAGAAAATCCAAATCTGATACACTACCCAAGATTGGTGTCACAATACTCACGAACTTCTAAGAATAATACACATAATTGTCTGAAAGAAAATACAAGCTGTTTATCTCGATTACATGAGATAACGGAATGAAAAGCATAGATAGAAGAGACAACAGGTCCTGCGGACGCCTGCAAGGCTACCTCGTAGTCTCGGTAGTCGAAAAATCCACAAGTCTCTATTGTCGCTGCTGCTGTCCGTAACCTGTATCTGCGCAAAAAGAGCGCAGAGTGTAGTATCAGCACAACCGACCCCATGTGCTGGTAAGTGCCCGGCCTATCCCAGCGAACTAGTGACAAGGCTAAGGCCAGTCACCCACCTAAACCTGTACAGTTGCAATATAGGCATACATATATACAATACATTTATAAGAAAATACTCTGCTCTGAAATAACAGTCAATAACTCACGATATCCAGAATAATCTAATCAACATAATAAATCTTACTTTCATGTCTCAATTCCTCTCTCATTTCATATCTCGTGGTAGGCGTACCACCCGCTCCCAACTATCACAGTAATTATCTCTTGTGGTAGGCGTACCACCCGCTCCCAATTATCAATAATTATATCTCTTGTGGTAGGCGTACCCCCCGCTCCCAATTATCAATAATTATATCTCGTGGTAGGCGTACCACCCGCTCCCAAATATATCAATAGTTATATCTTTGTGGTAGGCGTACCACCCGCTCCCAAATATATCAATAATCATATCTTGTGGTAGGCGTACCACCCGCTCCCAAATATATCAATAATCATATCTTGTGGTAGGCGTACCACCCGCTCCCAAATATATCAATCGGCTACCGGCAACTATGGCCAATGCCAAGATTTCAAGTCACTTTGTGGTCGGCGTACCACACGATCCCAAATATAAAATATATATGTTACCGGCATTTAGCCAATAATCTCTATATCAACAATATTTATAATTACCGGTTTTAAACCAATAATTTACAATAATTTCAACAAATTACCTTCATTACCGGTATAACACCAATAACTCTTATTCAGCAATTTATTCATAACTAAATTCATATTCCTACAAACTAGGATAGAAAAAACACTTACCTTGAAAGTTCACGAACGATTCAATCCGTAGCAATGCCTTTTCCTTTCGAATTTGACTCCAATCCAACCGTATCTATACACAATTGATTTCATATCATCAATTCTACTTAACAAACTAGTTCATATTGCTAAATATGATTTTTACAATATTCTGCCCGGAATAGTAAAAATCGACCCCGAGCCCACATAATCGAAACTCAAGTTTCGAACCAAAATAAGTTCACCCAATCTTCCATGAGTTCAAATATACAATTTGTTCTTAAGCTCGACTCCAAAACGAGTTCTAGATCGCAAATTCTTTGAAAACCCTTATTATACTAAATTCTCAATTTTTCTACCCATTTACACCTAATTAGGCTTAGGAATTCAAATGATATTAATGGAAAATGAAGAAAACGAGTTAAGAATCACTTACCCAAGAAGTTTGATGAAGAACCACTCAAAAATCGTCCAAAAAGCTGTGGAGAAGAGAGTTGAACAGAAATGGGATTTTTATCCCGTTTCTGTTCTGTTTTCTGTCTTAAATTCGCTGGGCATGAATTTGTTCTACGCGATCGCGTGCATTGGGTCGCGATCGCGGAAGGCAAATACTCAACACTACGCGATCGCGTGGACAATGATGCGATCGCGTAGAAGAATTTCGCTGGGTGGCTCATTTGTACTACGCGATCGCGTGAAAAGGGTCGCGATCGCGTTGAAGGAAAACGGAAAGCTACGCGATCGCGTGCAGACGGCTGCGATCGCGTTGAAGAAAAACGGAAAGCTACGCGATCGCGTGCAGACGGCTGCGATCGCATTGAAGAAGGACAGAAAGCTTCGCGATCGCGTGCAGACAGCTGTGATCGCGTAGAGTAAAATGTCTGTGTAAAAATTGCAGAAAATCTGCCAGTTTTCTAAGTCCAAAAACACCCCGAACCACCTCCGAAACACTCCCGAGCCCTCGGGGCTCCAAACCAAATATGTACACTAACTCAAAAGCATCATACGAACTTGCTCGCGCGATCAAATCGCTAAAATAACATCAAAATCAATGAATTGAGCCTTAAAACTCAAGAATTCTTTAAAATTCCATAATTTCCAAACTTTCCAATTTAAGGCCGAAACACGTCAAACGACGTCCGTTTTCAACCAAACTTTACAGGAAGCGCTTAACCAATATATATGACCTATACCGGGCGTCGGAACCAAAATACGAGCCCGATACCAGTACTTTTTAATCAAAATTCAGTTTCATTTTCCTTAAACATTTTCAGAAAACAATTTAACCAGAAAAATTCTTTTACTGGGGTTCTAGACCTCGGATTTCAATTCCGGACATATGCCCAAGTTCCATATTTTTCTACGGATTTTCTGAAAGAGTCAAATCACGGATCCGGGTCCGTTTACCAAAAATGTTGACCAAAGTCAACCATATCAATATTAATATCAAAATTCTTCAACTTTTTCACATATTTCACATATTTCAACATAAATCTTTTCCAGCTTTGTGCCCGGACTGTGCACGCAAATCGAGGCAACTATAAATGAGGTTTTCAAGGCCTCCAAAGCTCGGAATGATTAATAAAACAAGTGATGACCCTTTGGGTCGTCACAAAATTGATATAGTTGACTTCGGTCAATATTTTTGGTACACGGACCCGGACCCGAGATCGGACAGTCCCAAGGTCCGTAGGAAAATATGGGACTCGGGCATGTGTCCGGAGTCGAATTCTGAGGCCTAGAACCCAAGATATAAATTTTTCTGTAAATAATTTTTGCTAAAATTATTAAATGAAAATTGATTAAACGACCATGGTATCAGACTCGTATTTTGGTTCCGACGGCCGGTACAAGTCTTAAATATTATATGAGTGCTTTCTGTAAAGTTTGACAACATTTGGATGTCGTTTGATGTGTTTTGAACCTTGAGTTCCAAATTTGAAAGTTTATGAAGTTAAAGGAAGATAATCATGAACTTGAGGCTTGATTTGATGAAAACGATGTTATATTGGCGATTTGATTCCACGAGCAAGTTTGTAATATGTTTTTGAAGCTGTGTGCATGTTTGGTTTAGAGCCCGAGGGCTCGGGTAAATATTTGATAGGCAGTTAGATCAGATTTTGAAAAATATCACAGCTGGTATTTTCCCCCAGTTGGTATCTTCGCAATTGCGAAGAAATACTCGCAATTGCAAGAAGAATCAAATTTAGGCTTGGTTCGCAAATGCGAACTATTATTTGCAGATGCGAAGTTGGCAGGAAATCGCATATGCTCGCAAATGCGAGTAAAGCCTCGCAAATGCCAGGACCACAGTATTTCAGCCTAGTTCGCAAATGCGAACTTATTATCGCAAATGCGATGCTGACGGGCCTGGGCCATAGTTCGCAAATGCGAATGATTTCCTGCAAATGCGAGGGCAATAGTCCAAAACCTGCTATGTTCGCAATTGCGAACAACTGTTCGCAATTCCCATAACCGCAGCTGTGCAATCTGATACTTAAACGAATTTTACACCTCTTTTCTTCATTCTTTCAAAACCCAACACACCACACACGATTCTCCAAGAGCAAAATCACTCCAAAACACTTGTAAGTCACTTTTTACTTAATTCTTTCAATTTCTAACATCATTAAACATGTTTTTCAAGAGAAATCAAAGGTTTTCATGGCAGAATTTCTTGTTTTTTGGGTAGAACCTAGGTTTTTCATGAATTGAGGAATTGGACTTTGATTTTAGGTCCGATTTTGAAACAAATCATATAATTGAACTCGTGAGGGAATGGGTAATCGGAATTTGGTCCGAACCCCGAGTTCCGACCACGTGGGACCAGGGGCATTTTGGGAAATTTTGGCTTAAACTTTGAGAAAACCATTTTAAGCATCAAAACCAATTTATATAGTACTTATTAAAGTAATTGAACCAATTGTAATTAGATTCGAGCAAGTTGAAGGCTGAAATTCGAGGTAAAGCTATAGTTGAAGGATAATTGGACTCTAAGGCTTAGAGGTAAGTGTTTGATCTATCCTAGCTTGAGGGAATAGTATTAATGTGCTAATTGCTATGTGGTCGAGTGTGGTATATGGGCTGTGGTGACGAGCATCCATACACTGGCGTCTAACATGACCGTGAGTCATTTGTTGACATACATTGTGAGATGTTTTTAAGATATAATCTTGAACCCTTTTCGGGTTGTGAAGTTGATCATTATTTTTCCTTGCCGGGACTTTATTGTGAAGTTGATTATTATTTCCCTTGCCGGGACTTTACTGTGATGATTATTGTGTCCCTTGTCGGGACGGTTCATCTTAATTGTTTTCATTCTGTTGCCCTTAACTATGATTGTTATTTGGGTGAGGAAGAGTGATAATGCACGAAGGGTGATGCCGTGCCTTGTTTATTGATTATGCACGAAGGGTAATGTCGTGCCTTATTTTATTGATTATGCACGAAGGATCATGCAGTACCTTGTTTTATTGATTATGCACGAAGGGTAATGCCGTGTCTTGTTATTGATTATGCACGAATGATCATGCCGTGCCTTGTGATATTGATTATGCACGAAGGAACATTCTGTGCCGTTACTATTTGATTCATGCACAAAGGATCATGTCATACCATGGGTGTGAGGATGAGAGTAAAAGCACGAAGGGTGATGCCGTGCAACTATTTGATATTTTCTTGTTGATGATAGCTGTTTTATTATACCCTGATTTTCTTTACTGCTTTAATATATGTTGCTGATTGTGTTTCCCCCAGTATGATATTTCTTTGTTAATTTTGTTACTTAATAATCCTGTTATTTTGGTGGTATGTACATATATAGAACTGCACAGGTTTATGTGAGTGTCTGGTCCTAGGCTTGTCACTACTTCGCCGGGATAGGCCAGGCACTTATCAGCACATGTGGTCGGATTATGCTGATACTGCACTTCTGTGTGTTTTTGCACAGGTCCAGGTTTCGAGCAGGAGCACCAGCAGCAGTAGAGTGCTTGTGGGATTTTTGAGCATTTCGAGACCGAGGTAACTTGCAGGCGTCCACAGGCCCAGCGTATCTTCTATTTATTTATGTTTATTACTGTGGTCTCATTGTTTCGAGACAGACAGATGTTTATTATTTTCCTTGAGACCATTATGTGTAGCATTCTTTAGTAGTTCATGAGTTGGTGACTCCACATCTTGGGTAAATGATTTTATCAGTGTTTTACCTTATTATCGTTCATCTCTTACTAAAAATACTTCTGCATTTATCAAATTGAGTAATTATTTCTTGTTATTAAGTATGAGCATAAAAATGATGATATGAACAGTATAATGTTGAATGAATTGGCTTGCCTAGCTACGACGAGTAGGCGCCATCATGATCCCGATGATGGGGGAAAATCCGGGTAGTGACAAGTTGGTATCAGAGCTCTAGGTTACATAGGTCTCACCACCCACGAACAAGCTTAGTAGAGTTTGAGGGGTAGGTTCGTAGACGTCTGTACTTGTCCTCCAGAGTCTATTGAGTTAGGAAAAAGTCTCTCATTTGTTCCTTCTTGTCGTGCGATTTATTCCTCAAATACTGATTGAATTTCTACTCCATCCTTTCGCAGATGGTGAGGACATGCGCTTCTTCATCCTCTGATCAGCAGCCTGAGCCCCAGGTAGCTCCCGTGAGGGGCAGGGGCCGAGGCCATATCGGAGGCTGTGGTAGGGGCAGAGCTCAGCCCCAGGAAGCGATTCCAGAGATGGAGCCTCATGTTGCGATTGGTGAGGAGGTTCTAGTCCCAGCAGCTCCAGTGGGCCCTACTCAGGTCCCAGAGGAGGTCTTATTCACCCCGGATCTTCGGGAGGTTCTGGTCAGAATAGCGGGTTTTATAGACAGTGTTGCCAGAGCTGGCTTATTACCAGCTGCACCACCCATTTTTCAGGCTGGAGGAGGGGCTAGACTCCTATTGCACGTACTCCGAAGCCAGTAGCTCCCCAGCCTTAGGCACCAGTTGTTCAGCCAGCTGTGGCCACTCAGTCAGGTACCACAGCTCAGGCCGGAGATGGAGCGGCCATGACATCTGATTATCTATGGAGACTTGATCGGTTTTCCAAGCTGTTTATCACTATTTTCAGCGATGCCATATCAGAGGATCCTCAGGACTTCTTATTCGGTTGCCACGAGATTCTCAAGACTATGGGAATAGTGGAATCTAATAGAGTTGACTTCTACACATTCAGGCTTTCAGGATCCGCAAAGACTTGGTGGAGAGATTACTCTTTGACTCGACCTGCAGGGTCCCCGGCTTTAACGTGAGACCAGTTTGCAGAGTTATTTCTGGAGAAGTTTCTCCCTGTTACCCAGCGGGAGGCACTTCAGAGGCAGTTTGAGCGCTTCTAGCAGGGTACTATGACTGTCACCCAGTATGAGATGAGGTTTGTTGATCTGGCGCGTCATGCGGTTGTGATACTCCCCACGGATCGGGAGAGGGTTCGCAGGTTTATAGATGGGCTAAATCATCCGATTAGACTTCAGATGGCTGTGCGAGTTGGGAGTGATATATCTTTTCAGGAGGCAGCTAATGCAGCTCATAGAGTTGAGATGGCTCTTGCTCGAAGAGGTGGTTATCCTTCAGACAAGAGGCCTCGTCATTCCGGTAGATTTAGTGGTTCTTCTTCTGGAGGCAGGGAATCTTTTGATAGGGGCCAGTCTTCCAGGCCTTTTCAGTCAGCCCTCCAGCCTCGCAGGGTTGTCCAGGTGATCGTGGGTTTCATGAGCAGTATTCAGATCAACCTCCTATTCAGTGCTCAGCCTCTTCAAAGTGTTCGTGGGGGCCATTCGGGTTGTCGGGGCCAGCAGCCCCATCAGCCTAAATATTTTTACGGTTGTGGTGATCTAGGTCATCTTGTCAGGTTTTACCCTCGAGCGACGGGCAACACTCAGCAGCGGGGTCCTCGTCCTATAATTCAGGTCCCAGCTGACCCACAGCCTGCCCAGCCATCCAGAGGCGGGGGTAGAGATCGTAGAAGTGGAGGTCGAGACCGTAGAGGTGGAGACCATCCCGCCAGAGGTAGAGGTCAGCTAGTGGATGACCGTCCCAGAGATGTAGCTCAGAGGGGAGATGTTGATCCCCTGATTTTATGCTTTACCAGCTAGGCCAGAGGCAGAGGCATCAGATGCTGTGATTACAGGTACCATTCTTGTTTGTGACAGAGGTGCTTCAGTATTATTTGACCTTGGGTCTACATATTCATATGTGTCCTCCTACTTTGCACCATACCTGGCCGTGCCTAGCTATGCCTTGGATATTCCAGTTTATGTGTCTATACCAGTGGGTGACTCTATAGTAGTCGACCGGGTGCATCATTCGAGTGTAGTTATATTCGGGGGCCTTGAGACCCGTGTTGATTTATTGCTATTAGACATGGTGGATTTCGATGTCATATTGGGGATGGACTGGTTGTCCCGGTATCATGCTATCTTAGATTGTCATGCCAAGACAGTGACCTTGGCCTTGCCAGAATCACCCCGGCTAGAGTGGAAAGGACCTCAGGCCACTCCGTTCGCACTATTATTTCTTATGTTAAGGCTCGACGCATGGTCGAGAAGGTGTGTCTAGCTTATTTGGCATATGTTCGTGATTCCAGCGCGGATGTTCCTTCTATTGATTCAGTTCCTATTGTACGGGAGTTTCTTGAGGTTTTCCCTTCAGACCTGTCGGGCATGCCACCCGACAGGGATATTGATTTCTGTATCGATCTGGCATCAGGCACTCAGCTCATCTCTATTCCACCTTATCGTATGGCCCCACCACAGTTAAAAGAGTTAAAAGATCAGTTGCAAGACCTTCTAGAAAAGGGCTTTATCAGGCCTAGTGTTTCTCCCTGGGGTGCACCTGTGTTATTTGGGAAGAAGAAGGATGGCTCGATGCGGATGTATATTTATTATCGGCAATTAAATAAAGTGACGATAAAGAACAAGTATCCACTGCCGAGGATTGACGATTTGTTTTACCAGCTCCAAGGAGCGAGGGTGTTCTCAAAAATAGACTTGCGGTCGGGCTACCATAAGCTGAAGATCAGGGCGGCTGACATTCCTAAGACAGCCTTTCGCACTAGATACGGGCACTATGAATTCTTGGTCATGTCTTTCGGGTTGACCAATGCTCTAGCAGCATTCATGGAGTTGATGAATCGGGTGTTCAGACCTTATCTAGATCTGTTTGTGAAAGTCTTTATAGATGATATCCTGGTATACTCCCGCAGCCAGGAGGAGCACGAGCAGCACCTCAGAGTGGTTCTTCAGACTCTGAAGGATAATCAGCTATATGCCAAATTTTCGAAATGTGAGTTCTGGTTAAGTTCGGTGGAATTTCCGGGTTATATTGTATCAGTGGAGGGTATTCAGGTGGACCCAAAGAAGATTGAGGCAGTCCAGAATTTGCCTCGACCAGCTTCAGTGACCGAGATCCGGAGTTTCTTGGGGTTAGCAGGTTACTACCGTCGATTTGTAGAGGGGTTCTCTTCTATTGCAGCCCCGATGACCAGGTTGACCCAGAAGGGTGCTCAGTTCAAGTGGTCAGATGAGTGTGAGGTGAGCTTTCATAAGCTCAAGACAGCTCCAACTACAACACTGGTGTTGGTTCTGCCCAAGGGTGCAGGGCCTAATACAATTTACTGTGATGCATCCCGCATAGGGCTTGGAGCGGTATTGATGCAGGATGGTAAAGTTATTGCTTATTCTTCAAGACAGTTGAAAATCCATGAGAAGAATTATCCGGTTCATGATCTTGAGCTAGCAGCAGTGGTTCATGCCTTAAAAATCTGGAGGCATTATCTTTATGGTGTAGCGTGTGAGGTGTACACGGATCATAAAAGCCTACAATACTTATTCAAGCAAAATGAGTTGAATTTGAGACAGAGGAGATGGTTAGATTTGCTGAAGGACTATGATGTTACTATCCTATATCACCCAGGTAAGGCCAATATGGTGACCGATGCGTTGAGTAGAAAGTCTGCCGGCATGGGTAGTCTCGCATACATTCTGGTCAGTCAGAGACCACTTGTTCTAGATGTCTAGGCCTTAGCCAACCAGTTTGTGAGACTAGACATTTTCTGAGCCTAGCAGGGTGTTAGCTTGCACCGTCACTTGTTCTTCTCTATTAAAACATATCCGTGAAAGGCAATTTGATGATCCTCATTTGCGTGACTTGAGGGATACTGTACAGCAGGAAGGTGCCATGAAGGTAACTCTAGATGATGACGGAGTATTGAGATTGCAGGGGCGAGTTTGTGTGCCCAATGTGGAAGGGATTCGAGAGTTGATCTTAGCGGAGGCCCACAGTTCGCGAAATTCTATTCATCCGGGCACCGCGAAGATGTATCAGGATTTACGGTAGCACTATTGGTGGCGCATGATGAAGAAGGACATCGCTGCGTATGTCGCTCGATGTCTAAATTGTTAGCAGGTGAAATATGAGCACCAGAGGCCCGGTGATGTATTCTAGAGAATTGAAATTCCCGAGTGGAAATGGGAGCAGATCACAATAGACTTCGTTACAGGACTTCCTTTGACTCAGAGGAAATTTGATGCTATTTGGGTCATTGTTGATAGGCTGACCAAGTCAGCATATTTCATTCCAGTATCTGTCTCTTACTCATCGGAGAAGTTAGTAGAGATTTACATTAGCGAGATTGTTCGCCTTCATGGGGTGCCGGTGTCTATTATTTCAGATCGGGGTACGCAGCTTACCTCGCGTTTTTGGAGAGCGGACCAGCAGGAGTTAGGCACCTAGGTCCAGTTGAGTACAACTTTTCATCCTCAGACGGACGGTCAGTCCGAGAGGACTATTCAGATCCTAGAGGACATGCTCTGAGCCCGTGTCATTGATTTTGGAGGCTCGTGGGACCAATTTCCGCCTTTAGCGGAGTTCGCCTACAATAACAGCTACCAGTATAGCATTCAGATGGCCCCCGTATGAGGCGTCGTATGGTAGGCGATGTCAGTCTCCCGTCGGATGGTTTGAGGCGGGAGAGGCTTGGTTGTTAGGTACATACTTAGTTCATGAGGCCTTAGACAAGGTCAAGACTATCCAGGAGAGATTGCGTTCAGCTCAGTCCAGACAGAAGACTTATGCGGATCGTAAGGTTCGAGATGTAGATTTCATGGTTGGTGAGCGGGTATTGCTCCGGGTATCGCCTATGAAGGGCGTGATGAGGTTCGGAAAGAAGGGCAAGCTCAGCCCTAGGTATATTGGTCTATTTGATATTCTGGACCGAGTGAGAGAGGTGGCTTACAGACTAGCTCTACCACCTAGCTTATCAGTCGTGCATCCAGTTTTTCATGTATCTATACTTCGGAGGTACCACGGCGATCCCACACATGTGTTAAACTTCAGTGCTGTCCAGTTGGACAATGATCTAACCTAAGAGAAGGAGCCGCTGTCCATTCTAGACCGGCAGGTTCGACATTTGAGGTCGAAGAATTTTCCTTCTGTGCATGTTCATTGGAGAGGTCAGCCTCCTGAGGCATCGACCTGGGAGTCCGAGTCTGATGTGTGGAGCCGCTACCCACATTTGTTCCCCGACTCAGGTACTTCCTTCTCTTGTCTGTCGAGGACTAATGGTTGTTTTTGCGGTGGAGGATGTGACAACCCAAAGGGTCATCACCTATTTTCCTCATTTGCCCTGTGCTCTCGAGGCCTTGAAAACCTCATTTTATGTTGCCTAGATTTACGTGCATAGTCCGGGCATGTAGCCGGAAAGATTTTGTGCTAGAATATGTGAATTCTATGAAACATTTGAAGAAAATTGATATTAATATTGATATAGTTGACTTCGTTCAATATTTTTGGCAAACGGACCTGAACCCGAGATTGGACGGCCTCGGAAGGTCCGTAGGAAAATATGGGACTCGGGCATGCATCCGGAGTCGAATTCTGAAGCCTAGAGCCCAAGATATGAGTTTTTCTGTTAATTTGTTTTTGCTGAAATTATTAAATGAAAATTGATTAAATGACCATGGTATCGGGCTCGTATTTTGGTTTCGACGCCCGGTACAAGTCTTAAATATTATATGAGTGCTTTCTGCAAAATTTGACGACATTTGGATGTCGTTTGATGTGTTTTGAACCTTGAGTTCCAAATTTGAAAGTTTATGAAGTTAAAGGAAGATAATCATGAACTTGAGGCTTGAATTGATGAAAACGATGTTATATTGGCGAATTGATTGCACGAGCAAGTTTGTAATATGGTTTTGAAGTTGTGTGCATGTTTGGTTTGGAGCCCGAGGGCTCGGGTAAAGATTTCATAGGCCGTTAGATCAGATTTTGAAAAATATCACAGCTGGTATTTTCCCCCAGCTGGTATCTTCGCAATTGCGAAGAAATACTCGCATTTGCGAGAAGAATCAAATTTAGGCTTGGTTCGCAAATGCGAACTATTCTTCGCAAATGCGAAGTTGGTAGGAAATTGCCTATGCTCGCAAATGCGAGTAAAGCCTCACAAATGCGAGGACCACAGTATTTCAGCCTAGTTCGCAAATGCGAACTTATTATTGAAAATGCGATGCTGACAGGCCTGGGCCAGAGTTCGCAAATGCGAACAATTTCTCGCAAATGCGAGGGCAATAGTCCAAAACCTGCTATGTTCGCAATTACGAACAACAGTTCGCAATTCCCATAACCGCAGCTATGCAATCTGATGCTTAAACGAATTTTACACCTCTTTTCTTCATTCTTTCAAAACCCAACACACCACACACGATTCTCCAAGAGCAAAATCACTCTAAAACACTTGTAATTAACTTTTTACTTAGTTCTTTCAATTCCTAACACCATTAAACATGTTTTTCAAGAGAAATCAAAGGTTTTCATGGTAGAATTTCTTATTTTTGGGTAGAACCTAGGTTTTTCATGAATTGGGGAATTGGACCTCGATTTGAGGTTTGATTTTGAAACAAATCATATAATTGAACTCGTGAGGGAATGGGTAACCGGATTTTGGTCTGAACCCCGAGTTCCGACCACATGGGACCAAGGGCATTTTGGGAAATTTTGGGTTAAACTTTGAGAAAACCATTTTTAAGCATCCAAACCAATTTATATAGTATTTATTAAAGTAATTGAACCAATTATGATTAGATTCGAGCAAGTTGAAGGCTGAAATTCGAGGTAAAGCGATAGTTGAGGATAATTAGACTTCAAGGCTTAGAGGTAAGTGTTTGATCAATCCTAGCTTGAGGGAATAGGATTAATGTGCTAATTGTTATGTGATCGAGTGCGGTGTATGGGCTGTGGTGACGAGCATCCATACACTGGTGTCTAGCATGACCGTGAGTCGTTTGTTGACAAACATTGTGAGATGTTTTTAAGATATAATCTTTAACCCTTGCCGGGTTGTGAAGTTGATCATTGTTTTCCCTTGCCGGGACTTTATTGTGAAGTTGATTATTGTTTCCCTTACTGGGACTTTACTGTGATGATTATTGTGTCCCTTGCCGGGACGGTTCATGTTAATTGTTTTCATTATGTTGCCCTTAACTGTGATTGTTATTTGGGCAAGGATGCGTGATAATGCACGAAGGGTGATGTCGTGCCTTATTTATTAATTATGCACGAAGGGTAATGCTGTGCCTTGTTTTATTGATTATGCACGAAGGATCATGCCGTGCCTTGTTTTATTGATTATGCACGAAGGGTAATACCGTTCCTTGTTATTGATTATGCATGAAGGATCATGTTGTGCCTTGTGATATTGATTATGCACGAAGGAACATTCCGTGCCGTTGCTATTTGAACCATGCACGAAGGATCATGCCGTGTCATTGGTGTGAGGATGAGAGTAAAAGAACGAAGGGTGATGCCGTGCAACTATTTGATATTTTCTTGTTGATGATAGCTGTTTTATTATACTCTGATTTTCTTTACTGATTTAATATATGTTGCTGATTGTGTTTTCCCCAGTATGATATTTCTTTGTTAATTTTGTTACATGATAATCCTGTTATTTTGGTGGTATGTACATATATAGAACTGCATAGGTTTTGTAAGTGTCTGGTCCTAGGCTTGTCACTACTTCGCCGGGATAGGCCAGACACTTACCAGCACATAGGGTCGGATTGTGCTGATACTGCACTTCTGTGCATTTTTGCATAGGTCCAGGTTTCGAGCAGGAGCAGTAGAAGCAGTAGAGTGCTTGTGGGATTTTTGAGCATTTCGAGACCGAGGTAGCTTGCAGGCGTCCGTAGGCCCGACGTCTCTTCTATTAATTTATGTTTATTGTTGTGGTCTCATTGTTCTGAGACAGGCAGATGTTTATTATTTTCCTTCAGACCATTATGTGTAGCATTATTTAGTAGTTCGTGAGTTGGTGACTCCACATCTTGGGTAGAGGATTTTATCAGTGTTTACCTTATTATCGTTCATCTCTTACTAGAAAGACTTCCGCATTTATCAAATTGAGTAATTATTTCTTGTTATTAAGTATGAGTATAGAAATGATGATATGAACAGTATAATATTGAATGAATTGGCTTGCCTAGCTACCACGAGTAGGCGCCATCACGATCCCGATGACGGGAGAAAATCTAGGCCGTGACATTGTATTACTGCTAATGATAGAGTGTGTACTGATATTTATAGGGAAGGAGATCAAGGTTTGCATGGCAATCACGTGTTGATTCTTAGAGTCTGATTATGTAACTTATGGTGCTCAACAGTAGTCAATGTGATATTTAGAATATTAGATCAAGTGACAATTGCTATAATTTCAGTTTAATAATTAAATTTAAAAAATAAGAAAGAAAAATAAAATAAAAGATATACTGTACTAGTTATATTAAAAACAATATGAAAAAATAACTATATCAATAATATTTATTATTGTTAAAAAACAAAAATAAAAAAATAGTAAAAGGGTAAATAAAATTAGATTATGAAAAGAAAAGAAATATAAAAAAATTAAATAAAGTTAGAAATGGAAAAAAGAAAAACAATAGGAAGAAAACTAGAAAAAAGAAAAGCAGAAAAGAAAAGAAAAAAGAAAAAGAAGAAGACACAAGCATAGAAATAAAAAAGGATTGGAGAATAAAGAAAAAATTCTCTACAAAAACTACTATGGGTAATAAATGTAGTTAGTCTATGTGCAGAAAAATAAATGGGTAGACAAGGGTAAATACTTTTATTTTTGCAGGTAACTCTGTCAAAACCCCTTAAAAATAGCCAGATTGACAAGTGGTCATTCAATAATAGTCATAGTTTCAAAAGTAATTGAAATTTAGCCACTTTTCATGTAAAGATTCAAAACAAAAATACTGTTCAAATAAAATACTCCACCATAAGTATACTAGAACTCGAGTATAATATACTTAAGTTCCAGCAAACTATACTAGAATAGATTTCTAGTATAATATACTGGACTTCCATCATATTTTACTGGAGTTCCAGTATGATATACCGGTCCAACATAATATGTTGGAAGTTCATACATAGGTGCACCGATCTCCAGTATATTATGTTGGAACTTTCTGTGTTGCAGCAAAATAGTAGGTATTTTTCAATGACTTTGCAAATGCTGGATATTTTTGTATGACCGTCCGAAAATTAGCTAGCCCGTGATATTTTTACTATAATATTTTCTAGCTAAGACCATCCTACATGTCTAACACGGTTATAAGATTGACCTTCCACTACAGTTTGACCATTAATCACCATTACCATTATTATCGTTGTCACGTATCATTATAGATTATCGCCACTCACTATCCACCACCACTATTATCATCCTTGTCCACAATTACCGTTGCTGCCAAACACGAATATTAGTTGTCATTATCACTAGCCAATATTTACAACCAACAACACCAACCTATGGACCACAATAATCACCAATCACCACTATCAACCACCACTATATATTACACATCATTATTATCAGTGACCATCACCATTGTCACACCTCCTTTTTACTATCCCGCAAAGGGGTATAAGAGAGTGTTTTCAATTTAAGTGACAATCGAAATAAGATTATTGTTTAAGATTAGAGTCACCATTTGGGATAGTTTATGGTATTCCAAATCACTGATTTAGAATCCCGAATCAAGGAGATTTGAGTTTGGTTTAATGTCTACGAAACACATAAATCCAGGTAAGAAATTTTATTAACCCGAAAGAAGGTGTTAGGCACTCTCGAGTTTCGTGGTTCTAGCATGGTCGCTTTGATAATACTTGGCTTAATCAAATTGACTAATTACTTATTTTAGAACCTATGTGCATTTGTCTCTTTTAATTAAGAAATTATCTTAAAACAGGTCACAGTACATATACCAATTTGTTTGGCGTGTCAAAATCATATTACGCGAATATGTCCACAATTGATAACGCTTTATTATTATTATTAAAAGGGTTTAGTCGAAGTTGCGCGAATGCATACTCTAATTTTATTTTTAAAAAATTATAATTATGTCACGAGAACGTGTACACAATCACGATAGTACATTTATTAAGAACATGCTTAAAGTATACTATGTGTGTTTATATGAATTATTTTCCTAAACTATGTTGACATTGAATGTAAGACTAAGAATATTGAACTAATGCGAAAAGATATAAAAGCAAATGGTAATTGTGTTATAAAAAATACATGACATAAAATTTAGTTGACTAACTTCTGAAAATACTATCACAGAATGAAGTTGCATACAACCAAGATTAGAATGAATTTTTAGCAACATAGTTCTTACATTCAGTAATATGCTATGTCAATGAATATTTACAGAACTTGATTTATGTTAAGTCACAATCCAAAACTTGCCTTTAATTCTCAAACTAGTGAATTTACTCGCGATTCACGTAATTAATAAAAGAATTAAATAATTATTTTAATACCTGTATATTGAAATTATATTAGTCATAAAATCTAAGTTGACCTGCTGATATTGTGGAGTCTCACCATATTTAATCTAGCATGAAAACATTAAAAAAATTTCATTGTTGACTCGCTCATCAAAGGCGTAGTGTAATAGTACTGGGTTCATTTGAACTTAATATTTTTTATACATAGTATAAATTTGGTGTAACAAATTATTGAAATTAAAAATTCATAGTGGGTCTTAATTCATAACTTTTAAAATATAATAGATTCATTAATTACTAAGAAATAAGAATCTTAAAACCCATAAAATTTAAATCTTAAATATCTCTGTCCTTGTAATATCTAGTACTTACGAATTAGTGTTCTTTTCTATGCCAAAAAATACACAATGTCAAACAGTTAAAGAATACAAATAAAAATTCAAATAAACAAATAGACTTATTCTATGAAAATTAAGCATCGCCTGTATTGGCTTTGATGAATTGCCTTATCTCCAAGACTTCAAGCTATGTGGATTGGTTTAATAAAAGTGGAAAAGGTGATAAAATTGTGAGTAATTAAAAAGAAGATGACATTGGTGAATATAAAGAATAAACATTGACTGAAGAATTTTTTGAGGGAACTGCTAGTGGTGAAAAAAAGATAGAGAAGTTGAGGAGGAGAAATTTTATTACCGTACATTTTCATTTTTCCCCTGCTTTCTTTCCTTATTTTTCTTTTTTCTTCTTTTCTTGCTCCCCATTTTCTTTTCCTTTATCTTTTTTTCTTTTTACAAATTGGCGCTCCGCTGCTCTTTCCATTTGATCGACCAAAGTACTTCATTCATCCAGATTTTCTGTAAATTAACAGACTTATTTTCTTTGTCTTGCTATATAACGTTCTTACATTTTAAAATGGTTGCCGTACTTTTATGTAAATTTAATGAAGAAAATGTAATATATTTTTATTTTTCAACAGCACTAACAACATGTGCCATCAAAGAGAACAAGAATTTAATATTTATATATATAAAAAAAACCAAGCACCTGTAGTAGATGATTAAAATCTTCACTCTCAATAATTTCAGCCCCTGCCAAAGCTCTTAGATTAGACCATGTGTACGAGCCAAGGAGGCTTCTTGTTCTCCTTGGTAGATGTGCTTCTCAAGAAATATGTTGTAGTTTCTCTTCTCAATGCCATAAACTGAGAATACAAAAAACTGAAAAAGTTATATATGACGTTCTAAGGTATTATAGAAAGCATCAAATATCAAATATTGTCACATTTACAAAACCACTTGTATGCAAAGTTCAAATATCAAACAAAATAGAATAATATCAAATATCATATACTATTCCCATTTAAGGAAACAAAGGTATGTTAAACAAAAATTGGCATCTCCGTATCCAATCTAATGAATCAAAAGAACAATCTATTAAATTAAAAAATCACATTTTTATTTTAGGGAGGAAAAGGGAATGCCGATATTCAATAGAGCCTTATAGACCTTCCTAACCTTCCCATTACCTAATTTAAATTTTGTTTGAGAGTACACAATATAAAGCTTTATGAGTTGGATTTTATTCGCTAGTGTGTGTCCTTTGAAAGTAGGAGTTACTTTTATTAATTGTTGCAATCTTTACAAATCCTTTAAATTGCAACTGTTGCAGCCATTTTAAGAAGAACACAATTGGTGAGTTTTTAATTATTAGATTAGGAGAACATAAATAATACAATAGCAGTTACGTTTATTAATTGTTGCAACCATTATGCATCCTTAAAAATTGTAATTGCGCTAATTTACTTAATCGGAAACAAAAGAAAATAGCAAAAATTTGAGAAAAAGGATAAATAAGAATTCTAGTCTAAGAGAGGTGCCAAGTCATCTCTTCAATTCCCTCCTTTATATATATATATATATATATATATATATATATATAGATGCTATCGACGAATTTTAGTTCAAAACAAATGACCAAACAGAGGAAGGGCATTTACCTTCTAAAATGGATACAACTAATACCCAAAATCAAATGAAAACTCAACAAGATGAATTAAGTCAAGTAAATCTTAACCAAATAATGAGACGACAGAACAATTTTACATTATTCAAAATCATCAAAGATTGATAATAGGAGCACAGACAGAACATTTATGTATCGACCCGGCCGGTTATTTTGAACTTTTGCATTTTGCTCGCCAGTTTTTGGACATGACTAGCCCCGTATTATGTATCGCGACTTATGTAAATTATCGTTTTTTATTTTCAGGTTAATCAGAATAGATATGGAAGGATGATTCTTAGCTTGAAGCTTTAAATTTGAAAAGTTTGACTCAGTCTTGACATGTTAGTATTTGATCTTGGATTTGGATTTTATGGTTTGGTTAGCTCGTTTAGGTGATTTGGGACTTAGGAGCATGATCGAAATGTATTTTGGAGGTTCGTAGTAGATTTAGGCTTGAATTGGTAAAAGTGGAATTTTGGCGTTTTTTGGTTGATAAGTGAGATTTTGATACAGTGGTTGGAATAGAATTCCGAAAGTTGTAGAAAGCGCATTGTATCATTTGGTATGTGTGTGCAAAATTTCAGGTCATTCGAACGTGGTTTGACAGACTTTTTGATCAAAAGCGTAATTCGGAAGATTTTGAGAACCTTAGGCTTGAATCAGATGTGTTTTGGTTGATTTGATGTTGCTTGAGGTGTTTTGAAGATTGGTATAAGTTTGAATAGTAGTATATAACTTGTTAGTACTTTTTGTTGAGGTCTTGGTGGGCTCAGGGTGATTTTGGATGGTTGGCGGAAAGTTTGGAAGTTGGTTTTGGCAGCTGAAGATGTCCCATTGCTGTCATAACCGCACATGTGGCTACGGGACCGCAGGTGCGGTATCGCATAAGCGTGGTTGGCGCCGCAGATGCGGCCAAAGGCTTGGTTGAGTGAAACCACATATGTGGTATATGAACCATACCTATGCGACCGTAGATGCGGAGAGACGGTCGCAAGTGCAGGAGATGGCTTAAGTGATGACCGCAGAAGCGGTTCATGGACCACAAAAGTGGTCCTGTAGAGCGTTATCAGGGCGACATATGTGGAATTCCTGGGCCAAAAGTATATAATGTTTCCTTTGTGAAATTTTGGCTAAGTACTCCATTTTTAAAGACGGGAAACGAGCTAGGACAATAAAATCAAGGAAAAATCGAGGTGAATTAGTTGGGTAAGTTCCCTAAGCTTTATTACTTGAATTTATGATAATTTTTCCATTGGTTAATCATGATATTAGTGTAAATTAAGGGTAAAATTTGAGGAAACTAGGGCTTGGTATGGAGACCTAGACTTGAGGATTTGAGGAGCCAATTGTGGTCAGATTTTGGAACTTTTGATATGTATGTATGAACTCGTGGGACGATAAAGAGTCTAATGATGTAAATTTTATCGAATTCCGAGACGTGGGCCCTGGGGTCGGGTTTGGTTAATTTTGGAATTTATGTTGTAAATTGATTATTTTCTCATGGGCTTCATTCCTTTAGCATATTGTGATGTCGTGATTCTGATTTTGGATAGATTCAACGCGAGTTGAGGCCAATTCGAGGGGAAGGTTTCGCGGGCTACAGTTTGGATCAGATTGAGGTAAGTAATAATTGTAAATACTGTTATGAGGATATGAAAACCCAAATTTCACATCGTTGTGCTATTTTGAGGTGACACACAACGCTAGATGATAAGCGTGGGGTCGTGCACCATCGGGAATTGTGACTTAGTCCATACCGAATAACTGTTTTACTGCGTGTTTGATTGCAAATTGCTAGAAGTTATCTTGTTTTTGGCTAAATGCCATGTTTGGGCTTCGTACCAACTATTTGTACCCTTAGGGGATTTTTACTGCTATTGCCTCACTATTTTGACTTTATACTTGCACTCAGTCATGCTATATTTTACTGCTTTCATACTCAGCTAAGTTTACTCTATTTTAAATACCTTAAATGATATTCTAAAAAAATAATTTGAGCTGAGCATTATATTTTATTGTTGCCCGAGGGGCTTATGAGATTCTGACTGAGTAAGACAAAGGGCCTGTGTTGTGAGGATACTTATGGGATGGGCTGCACGTTGCAGAGGTGATACACTAATTATAATTATGAGGCCGAGAGCCTGGGATTTGTTCACAATGAGGTGGCTTATTGATAGGAGGCCAAGATCCTATGTGATTATGCCACGAGATAGCTTGGTATTGAGCTTGGGTCGTAAGAGGCTCCTCCGGGAGTCTGTACACCCTCAGTGAGTATGGGTACCCAGTATGATGGTTCTGTTTATTATGTGAGGACTGTTGAATTTGGCAAAAAAGTTTCTCCCACATCGGTGGGTAGAAGATTTTTGGTTGGAATTTTCCCTATAAAAGAAGGCCTAATGTTTAGGATTTATACACACCTCTCATTTTCCTTCTTATCTTCTTAAGACATTTGTATGTTCTCTCTTTAGTATTATTTCACTTGTATTTTGGAGTGGAATAAAATATTGGTTATGTTCGAGGAGTAGGCAAAATTAGCCGAACCTCGTAAATTCTGGTGTTCCTTTTATTATTATTTTATTGTCTTATTTATTATTTGGTGGCTGCCATAATTTTTGGTATAGTAGTTGTGACTCATTCACACTATATACATTTGGCTTCCGCAACAATTGGTATCAGAGCCAAGGTATTATCTCGGTATGCTCTGTGGTTGCAGCGTAGTCTGATCTTCCACATCAGAAAAGATTTATCTTGGTAACTGAGTCAAGGTTCTGTCTTAGTATGCTCTATGGTTGCCGCTTAGTCTGATCTTCCACATCAGAAAGGAAATAATCTTGATTTGTGTCGTCAGCTATTAAATAATATTTATGTCAAAGATGGGAGACAATAAACAAGTAGAATCTATATCAAGTGTCAGTAATACGTCATCATTGGCATCTTCGCTTATGACAAGAATTGTGTCAAATGCAAAATTTGTGATAGAAATTTTTGACGGGTTTGGACATTTTGGGATGTGGTAAGGCGAGGTTCTAGATGTCCTTTTTTAACAAAGGCTAGATCTGACCATTGAAGAAAAGAGACCGGATGCTATTGGAGAAGAAGATTGGAGAATTATCAACCGTGTTGCTTGCGGTACCATTCGATTCTACCTTGTTAGAGAGCAAAAATATTCATACACAAATGAAACTTCTGCTAGTAAATTATGAAAAGCACTGGAGGATAAATTTTTGAAGAAAAATAGCCAAAATAAATTGTACATGAAGAAGCGACTGTTTCACTTCACCTATGTTCCTGGTACCACGATGAATGAACATATCACTAGTTTTACTAAGTTGGTCACAAATTTGCAAAATATGGATACAACCTATGATGATGGTGACTTGGCCTTGATGTTGTTGGCGTCACTTCCTGAGGAGTACGAGCATCTTGAAGCTACTCTACTCCATGGAAATGACGAAGTTTCTCTCAGAAAAGTTTGTTCGGCTTTGTACAGCTATGAACAAAGAAAGAGAGAAAAATAGAAGGGCGGAGAAGGAGAAGAACTGTTCGTGAGGGGTCGTCCTCAAAATCAAACGAGGACAAGGAAAGGAAAATCTAAGTCAAGATCTAAACCCAGCAAAGATGAATGTGCCTTTTGTCGAGAAAAGGGCCACTGGAAGAAAGATTGTCCGAATTTGAATAATACGGCCAAACATAACAATAGAAAGGCCATTATGGATTCAAATGTAGCTGATTATGATGATTCAGATTTCTCATTAGTTACAACGGAGCCGTCAACGTCATCAGACATATGGTTGATGGACTTGGCTTGTAGCTATCATATGTGTCCCAACGGGGATTGGTTCGTGGACTTTCAAGAAGGAGAATATGGAGTCGTCCAAACAGCGGATAACAGCCCTCTTACCTCATATGGAATTGGTTCAATACGATTAAGGAACCATGATGGAATGATCAAAACATTAACAGATGTTCGATATGTACCGGGTTAGAAGAAAAATCTCATCTCTGTGGGAGCCCTGGAATCAAAAGGGTTCAAAATTATTGCAGAAAATGGAGTGATGAGAGTATGCTCCGGTGCACTAGTGGTAATGAAGGCCAATCGGAAGAA
The DNA here is from genome assembly GCA_032618575.1 of Nicotiana noctiflora. Lineage (NCBI taxonomy): Eukaryota > Viridiplantae > Streptophyta > Magnoliopsida > Solanales > Solanaceae > Nicotiana > Nicotiana noctiflora. The sequence continues at coordinate 125,558 of JASVEL010006936.1, forward strand.
CAATAAAATGTACCGTTATCTCGGTAGTACAGTTATTGGGACAGCGACAGTGACGTCCAGTGACAACAAAGAGGCAGAAGCAACCAGGCAATGGCACATGCGCTTGGGACATGCTGGAGGAAAAACCTTGAAAACTCTATTAGATCAAGGATTGTTGAAAGGGGTAAATGCTTGCAAATTGGAGTTTTGCGGGCATTGTGTCAAAGGGAAACAGACAAGGGTTAAATTTGGTATAGCAATCCATAATACTAAAGGAATTTTGGATTATGTACACTCTGATGTTTGGGATCCTTCCAAAACACCTTCATTGGGTGGGAAGCACTATTTTGTAACCTTTGTTGATGATTTTTCCCGAAGAGTATGGGTGTATATAATAAAGAGCAAAGATGAAGTGCTGGGAATTTTTCTCAAATGGAAGACGATGGTGGAGAATCAAACGGGCAGGAGGATCAAGTGTATTCGCACAGACAATGGAGGTGAATATAAAAATGATCATTTTAATAAGGTCTGTAAAAATGATGGCATCGTCCGACACTTCACTGTCAGACACAACAAAATAGAATGGAGTGGCAGAACGCATGAACCGGACCTTGCTGGAGAAGGTACGGTGTATGTTGTCCAATGCTGGCTTGGGCAAAAATTTTTGGGCTGAGGCAATTACATATGCATGCCACCTCATTATTCGCTTACCATCTGCTGCTATTGATGGCTAGACACCATTTGAAAAATGGTATGTAAAGCCTGCTGTAGATTATGAATCTTTGCACGTGTTTGGCTCAACTGCATATTATCATGTGACAGAGTCAAAATTGGATCCAAGGGCAAAGAAGGCTATTTTTATGGGGATTACTTTTGGAGTCAAAGGATATCGCTTATGGTGTCCTATGACAAAGAAAGTAATATTCAGCATGGATGTTACCTTCGATGAATCTGCTATGGTAAACAAGGTAACAAATGAAGATATCAAACAAGAGGATGGTGCTTCTAAGCAGGTGGAGTTTGAGGAAAAATTTATTTTTCCTACACAAGAAGCAGATGAGGAAACAAATGAAGATTATCCTCTAGAAGGAGAGCCAATAGAGGAGATTCCAACTCAGGAACCTCAACAACAACTAGAATCAATAGCAACCAACAGGCCAAAAAGGAAAGTAACGAAACCTGTTCGTCTCATAGAGACAGTTGCTTGTGCAATCGCTATTGCAGCTGATGATGTTCCCACAACTTATAAAGACACAGTCCAAAGTTCAGAAGAAGATAAGTGGAGGATTGCCATGAATGATGAAATACAGTCCCTTCATCAGAATCATACATGGAGATTGGCCAATCTCCCGAATGGAAAGAAAGCAATTGGGTGCAAATTGGTATTTGCAAAGAAAGAAAGATTTCCTAACCAAGTAGATGTTCACTACAACGCAAGGTTGTGGCCAAAGGATATGCTCAAAAGGAGGGAATTGATTACAATGAAGTGTTTTCTCCAGTTGTAAAACATTCCTCCATTAGAATTATGTTGGCTTTGGTAGCACAGTTGGATTTGGAACTAGTTCAGATGGATGTAAAAACTACATTTTTACATGGAAACTTGGAGGAGAAAATCTATATGACTCAGCCAGAAGGATTCAAAGTTGCTGGAAAGGAAAACATGTTGTGCAAACTTGAAAAATCATTGTACTGATTGAAACAATCTTCTAGACAATGGTACAAGCGATTTGACAAGTTTATGTTGCAACAAGGGTACAAGAGAAGAAAATACGATCATTGTGTGTATTTGCACAGGCTTAAAGATGGTTCCTTTATATATCTTCTCATATATGTTGATAGCTTCCAAGAATTCGGAAGAAATTGATAAGTTGAAGATTCAACTGAAGAAGGAGTTGGAGATGAAGGATTTGGGTGAGGCGAAGAAAATTCTTGGCATGGAGATAATAAGATATAGACGTTCAAAGAAACTCTGTTTATCTCAAAAAGAATATTTTAAGAGAGTACTACAACGTTTTGGTATAGATGACAAGACTAAGCCAGTTAATACTCCACTTGCTCCTCATTTTTAAGCTAAGTACTACTATGTCGCCATTGGATGAAGCTGAACGAGAGTATATGTCAAAGGTACCATACGCAAATGCAGTTGGTAGCTTGATGTATCAATGGTTTGTACGAGACCTGACATTTCACAAGCTGTTGGAGTTATTAGCAGATATATGCACAATCCAGGAAAGGAGAATTGGAAAGCTGTGAAGTGGATTATGCGGTATATTCATAATACTGTAGATGTCGGGTTAATTTTTGAGCAGGAAGACAATCAATCTGTAGTTGGATATTGTGACTCAGATTTTGCGGGTGATCTCGAAAAACGAAGATCAACTACTGGTTATGTGTTTACTTTTGCAAAGGCACCAGTTAGTTGGAAGTCTACTTTGCAGTCAACAGTTGCTTTGTCTACAACAGAGGCAGAGTACATGGCTATTACAGAGGTTGTGAATGAGGCAATTTGGCTTCAAGGATTGCTAAAGGAGCTTGGTATTGAACAAAAAGGTATGACAATTTTTTGTTATATTCAAAGTGTTATTCAATTAGCGAAGAACCAAGTTTATCATGCAAGGACGAAGCATATTGATGTTCGGTATCACTTCATACGAGAAATCATAGAAGAAGGTAGAGTCACAGTGAAGAAAATTCATACTACGGAGAATCCTGCTGATATGCTAACAAAGGCGGTGACTGCGAGCAAGTTTCAACATTGTTTGGATTTGATCAATATTGTTGAACACTGAAGATTGAAGATGAAGACACAACCAAAATTTGTTATAGAGAGAAAATTGAAGATGTGGAATTTTTGCCAAGGTGGAGATTTGTTGAATTTGGCAAATAAGTTTCTCCCACATCGGTGGGTAGAAGAATTTTGGTTGGAATTTTCCCTATAAAAGAAGGCCTAATGTTTAGGATTTATACACACCTCTCATTTGCTTTCTTATCTTCTTAAGGCATTTGTATCTTCTCTCTTTAGTATTATTTCACTTGTATTTTGGAGTGGAATAAAATATTGGTTGTGTCCGAGGAGTATGCAAAATTAGCCGAACATCATAAATTCTGGTGTTCCTTTTATTATTATTTTATTGTCTTATTTATTATTTGGTGGCTGCCATAATTTTTGGTATAGTAGTTGTGACTCATTCACACTATATACATTTGGGTTCCGCAACAAGGACAAGAGCCAGATTGATTATGCCACGAGATGTCTTGATATTGCACTTGGGCTGTAAGAGGCCCCTCCTGGAGTCTGTACACCCCAATGTGCACAATTACCCAGTGTGTGTGATGTATTATAGCTCGAAGGGCTGTTGTTGTTTCATATTGAAGCCTAAGGGGTTGTTCTTGATCCATGTTACCCGAGGGGCAGTTCTTAATTCATGTTATGACTAAGGGGCTGATTACGAGT
>JASVEL010006937.1:0-54702 GCA_032618575.1 Nicotiana noctiflora
TGTGCTATTTCAAAATTCCCAGTCATAATATCATTGGGTTGTTTGAACGATTAAAATCGATTGAGATAAAGTTGGTAGTTCTTGAATGCTAGTGATTCAAATGTTGAGGATTAATGTGAAGCTCAGTAGTTGTTAAAACAAACACTAGGCCCACTTGTCGGCAATTGGGTTCAATTTAGGGATCTTGGTATATATATTTTAACATAGCATATGTTTGGGCTTCCGAGTTAGGCAGTGATGAGAATTAAGAGGTTTAACCCCTTTTGTTTGGAATTGGACTTGAACTTGAAATTCGAATTTTACCTTGTTAATTAAATTAGGATAAGTTAATTGATACCAGTCACTCTAAAAAATTCAACTGACGCGTTAGTGTAAGTAGTCATACAGTTGACATTATAAAATTTTTCTTTGTTTAATTGATTCGTACGAGTCATTGACAGAAATCAAAGTAGCTAGAAACGAGAAGTTCAAATATAAGATTTAACCGAATAATGCTTAAATAACAATTAGTCACTAGATTTCACTCTCAATTTATAATTAGAGATGAAACATATACGAGATGTAGTATCTATGGGTCGACCTTCAAATAAACAATGAGATGAACCTTGTTAGAGAACAAAAACACACGGGGCCCTCAAATTAGTTGCTACAAAAACTTAGACTTGGAAGGACCGTTTAGTGAATTTCGCGGTCCTTTCCCAAAGTTAATAAGGACGATAGACTCTTTAGGCACGATTTGTAAGTAAATTATTTTCCTAAATACGGGTGCGCATTTATGTGACCCAAATCTTACTCTCGGCGAAACTGAAATACATTAAAGTCGCAGGCGTACTGGTTGCGGTGTGACTCGAAATGTGTTTTCGTGAAGTCGCAATTCTTCTAAAAAATAAAAGCGGAGCATTAAAGATACATAGTTAAAATATACAAAGAAATCAGATAAAAGCCAAAAAATGCAGTTGAGCGACCGTGCTGAAACCACGAAATCCGGGAGTGCCTAACACCTTCTCCCGGGTTAACAGAGTTCCTTATCCAGTTTTCTAGTTGTCGCAGACTATATTACAAAGTCATAAAATTTCCTCGGTTCGGGATCAAACCGGTGACTTGGGACACCATTATTTTTCCAAGTGGCGACTCTGAATTTGATAAATTGATCCCGTCTCGATTGTCCTTTAATTGGAAAAAACTCCCTCGTGCCCCCGCGGGTGCGGAAAAAGGAGGTGTGACAACGTGTACTACGTGGCATAACATTTTAGCACTCATACTTTACTGGCACATGTGCATTTGTTGCTTTATTGCCCAGATCTCCTGGTATAAATTGTTAAGGAGTGCTGAGCCCGAGAGGCTGATTTGAGTGCTGACTTGCACTGCTTGAGATTCTCCCATGTATTGGTATGTTATAATGAAAGAAAGTAGCTAAAAATTGAGATTTCTAAATAATCTACTCACATATGCTGCTAAAAAGGAATAAAATGATAGTGTTTTGAAGTTTTATGATAGTTCCGTATTGTGTAGCAAGAGATAGTGCCTTGCGTGGTTTTCTTCCCTTCAGCATTATTTACTTTTATTACCGCTGAGTTGGAAGTACTCACACCCGACTCCCTGCACCTTGTGTGCAGATTCAGGTACATCACAGCATGGCCGATTCTATTGCGGCTCGGGAGTGCTTTTGGACAGTCGAGGTAGCTGCTAGCGTTCGCAGGACTCGATTCTCCAGTTTGTCTGTATTTTTGTTCTGATCATCCCACACTTGTGCATAGTTATATTCACTATTTACACTTTGTATACTCTGTAGAGGCTCATGACTCTTGACCCTTCGGTCTACGGGAGTTGGCACGTGTTGGGACTTGGTTCCCTGTTTTTAATATATCTAACACTGTTATGCTTAAATTGGATAAAGTGAGCTTGTGGCTCCGTGGTTATTGTGGATTGGTCGGGCTGGCCTAGCAGTGTGATGGGCGCCATCACGACCGGATTTGGGGTCGTGACAAGTTGGTATCAGAGCCTAGGTTTACTAGGCCTCATGAGTCTTGAGCCGGTTGGTAGAGTCTTGTGGATCGGTACGGGGACGCCTATACTTATCCTCGGGAGGCTGCGAACCTTTAGGAAACACTTCACATTTCTTGGAATTCTTATCGTGCGCACTTGATTCAGCTTGAGATATAATTTTGAAATTCCTTCCGCACGTCCGTGTAAGCATCGAGCGCTCAGTAATATAATTGACTTATGGCTTGCAATTCCCCGATCGAGGGGCGAGATATAATCTCCATGAGTTCATGTTGGGCCAGTCGGGAGGACTTGAGGCCGAATCCTTGTCTATGGCTTGAGCACCAAGGTATTAATTTTGCGAGTCGGTATTATGAAGTTCATACGATCGGTATTGATCCTTATTGTGCAAATGGCAGTTTGATAATGGGAGAGCTGTAAGGTATTCGGTTCTTATTGTGATTTGATATGTAGCCCTAGCTATGGGCGTGAGAAATAATTATCATATCTCGTAATTGGAAGGTAAAGTGCCTTATGTGTAGTGGAACGAGTTTAAACTCAGGAAGACTAAAGTGATTTTGATATGTGTTATGATTCGAGCAGGTACAGCGCAGGTTCAAGTATAAATTATGATAATATGATTTGTATAGTATTGAGATTTAATGTTGTTGAAATACATTGTGATATCTTGTTGAGTTGTGAATGTATTGTTAGAATGGTTTGGTGATTCTCTGGCAGGTAGATAGGCCAATTTGCAAAGGAAACTCTGCCAAAATTTTTGGAAAATTTGGGACTTAGAAAGATTTCTGTCACCTAAATAGGGGGCGTTACTGTTGTGTGTGAATGAATGCAAGAATTGCAAAAAGAGTTAATATTTCTGATGATTCGAATCTCCGCCGAAGCTTGTAAATGACTTGAGTTTAATCTAACTAAAACTTTGTGGCATCATTTGAGTAAGAATGCTATGAGTAGCTAAAAGTGCTTTGATGTATGACTCCGAGCTAAGTTGGGGAGGTTGTTATTTATTAACTGACTGCACTGTCGTGTGCTGTGTTGGCTCTGTCTCTAGGTATGTTGGGAAATTTTGATAAAGGTTATGTTGCTTCGTAGATATGAAGAAATACTAGGATGTTGTGAACTTATTTTGGTAAAGAATGTTCGATGTATAGAAAAGAAAGATAGCTAATTGTATCCGTATGTAATCATGATCTGCAGTGTCAGAGTTCTAATAAGGCACGAGTGGTTCTGTTCAATAAGACAGTTGAATTACAGCTGAATAAGGATGACTGACGCCCGAGAATTGTTTACGGTGTTCAAGATTTTCCTTGTAACAGTCAGGTGTCTTAAGATTGTGCATGTGGCTAAAGATGATGGTTTCACTAGAAGAGATTGGTACTTGTGTTATATTATGTGAATGATGGGATTCTATGTAATCCGTATTGGAAGATAATGATAACGAATTCAAATCGTAAGAGGTTCTTCAAAATAAAGTATGGTAGAATGTGGTACTTTTGGGAAACATCGAGAGAGTATTCAGTGGCCTATGGGTCTTAGACCGTGTGGTCTTGTGTACGAGTCTCGTGTGGTAACATGAGTTGATGTATTATGGTACTATAGTAAAGACTGATATGAAATTAGAGATGAATCAGAAAGGAAACTGGGTAAATGGAACAACTTGTTAATAAACCAGAATGGTATAAAAAGGAATACGATTGATTCCTGGTGTGTGGTTGAAGTAATGAGTCTTGCAGACATTGCAGCAAAGCTCTTGAGTGCTGGCAGTTGTGTAACTTGATATGGGTATAAGGACTCAGTCCTGGCAGTTAAACTTATGCAACGAATGGGAAGAAATAGTTTGTGATGTGTTTAATCATGGTTTGAAAATGAGTATACTCTTGTCGGTATACGAAGCGTGGAATGTGTAATGAGTTTTCTTCTGTATGATCACGAAAGTCCTTGACTAGTGGAGTGCGCCGATGTTGAGGCGGAGGAAAGGGATATGAATTTCCATGTTGTCTTAGTATAATATGGTATACACGATGTGTTATGGAAAGTTGATAATGGTATATTCTAGGTTTTGAGATTAGTTCATAATATATGGGAAGTCAATAAAATTATTGAGCAGCGCGGACAGCTGCAGGTGAATTAAGAATCGATCTTTTTGATAATTTAAGAAAATGGTACTGCTATTCTAGTAACTTGGCAGGGAATATGATCCAAAAAGGGACAAGGTAATGTAAACTGATAATATCCAGTGGTATGGTGGTATTCTCTTGTTGGATCGACTATAATAATTGAGTCGTTGATGGCATAGTGAAATTTCTGAATGGTTTTCGAGGTATGAATGGACGCTCGATGTGCGTTATGTATTTGTATGGTGAAGTACGGAATCAAGCATGGTGATTCATGTGTTATATGTGTGTTGGAGACTAGAAGTTCTTGTAACCCGCCTACGCAGCGGTGGTATGTCGTGTGTACCAGCACCGTTTAGCGGTTATTGGAAATCGGAAGCCCTAGTGGCTCTCTCTTAGCTTGATATGATGAATTTGGGTTATGATACCTTATTTCAGACTGGTTGACATAAGACATGTCGTCTAGACAAATGAGCTATGGACTATGTCGGAAAATGGCACAAATTGCGTAGCAGAGAGCATCAGAGTATGGTCCAACAGAGTAGTTGTACCCAAGACCAGCGGACGACTGGTAGGCATAGCTTTGTTAGTTGGACCTTAGTGGCGGATGTTAGTGTAGAAGTATCTACCATTGATTAGTTCTGGTATTGAGGAACTTTGTCGGATGCGTTTCTTGTGGCCAAACTTGAGGCTATATATGTTTATTATGATAAGCAACTTGACTTGACGTGTATTTATTTGGCGAGGGTTACTTGGATCGGGTGGCACGCCGCCACAAGTATGGTATCAAGATCGGGTGGCACGTCGCCACGGGTATGTCATTGGAGCGGGTTGCACGTCGCAACAGAATATTGTGAAAAATATAGTTAGTTATATGCTACTGGGTATACAATACTTCCCCACTTCTGAGGAAAAGTTCGTTTTGAGTATCGCTTGGCAAATGGCACATCAGTTGTGTCCTTTCAGGATTTAGTAGCATACGTTAATTGTTTCACCATGGGTGAGGTTGATTGCATGGGTTCAAGACCTAGATTTGTGCGTGGCTAACCGTTTTGAGCTTAGTGGCTTGAGGTACTTCATGAATAATAATGTTGGGATGGAATCACGAATCATGGCAAGGCCACGTGATGTTATGACCTCTCGAGGAGGATTCAGGTACTCTATTTCTATAATGCGAGACGCGATCTCAGTTCTATGTTATGATGACACAGAGGAATTGAATTGCAGCTCTTTTGCTGGAGAGAGTTATCATGATTTGAGCTGTCATGATTCGAGTGTGTTCAGACGTTTTTATTGGAGCCTATGTTGTACTCGTCGTGGCTTAGGCCGGTGTTGAGGTGTCATATCACCAGCGAGGTGTGTTATAATCGAAATGACCATTGGAGTCATTAATGAATATGAGCATATTGGATCTTAGCTTGTTATAAAGGTAAAAATCGAGGTTTGGCTCCGAAACCTATTGTAGTATCAATTAAAAGGGAAATGGATTCACGAATGGTTGACCCGAGAGATGGGTTCGGTATATCGCGTGCTTCAGCTGCCGGGGGGCAGGATATGGAGGTGTTGGAATAAAACTCTATCTAATGAAAGAGGTTTTCAGCTAGTATTTGGTTATTGTGGCCAGTTGTTGTGATTAGAGACTATCGTCTCGAGTGATGGGGTTGTCGATACATCATATGATCTCACCCGGAGTAGTGAATATGGGTTATTGCGGTGGATTCGAGTGTATCCTGAGTATAGGCATGGGATTTGCATTTGGCATATGATTTCAGAAAGTGCAATGTGATTTATGGTTCAGATGGTCTGTGAAATTTTGACTATATGGTGTTTTCGGACTTATGTGAGATAGGGTGACGTATGATCGCCTGAGTATATGCTTGGTAAGGTCATTCAGCTATTGGGTTGTTTCTAGTACAACTCTAAGTCCGCTTGAGGATGAGCGTTTGTTTAAGTTGGGGAGAATGTAACGACCCAGCCTGTTGTTACGGGCATTTACCACCCCGTCATGTTGCAATTACATGTTTTATACTTTTATATCAGTGTTAGAGCCTATCGGGTGAGTTAAGAGTGAATTGAATTGAAAATTAAGCAAATAGCATGTTTGAAGGAAGTTTGAATATGGAAAGTCAACCTAGAGTTGACTATCGAGTTAGAGTGCTCGGAATCAGATTCTGATGATTCGACTAGTTTCAGGAGATCATTTATGACTTAGGAGAGCAATCAGAATTGAATTTGGAGGTCCGGTGTAGAAATAGGCTTGAATTGGCTAAGGTTAAATTTTGGCGAAATCCGAACGGTAGGTGAGATTTTGATCCGGGAGTCGGAATGGAATTCCGACAGTTGCAGTAGCTCCGTTAGGTGATTTTGGATGTGCCTGCAAAATTTCAGGTCATTCGGACGTTGTTTGGTCGGGTTTTTGATGGAATGTGTAATTTGGAAGTTTTGAAGAAACTTAGGCTTGAATCCGTGTGTAATTGGTGATTTTGATGTTTAGGATGGTATTTTTATGATTGGAACAAGTTCGTATCGTGTTTTGGAGTATGTTGGTGGTTTTCGTTGGGGTCCCGGGGGCCTCGGGAGGATTTCGGACCATCAATCGGGCATTTTGAACTTGGAAAAGGCCTGCTGTAAATTGCAGGTTACTGCCCAGGCATTAAGCCTTCGCGTTCGCGTGGCATCGGCCGCGTTCGCGAAGGCCAGGCGGATCAAAGCATCGCGTTCGCGAGAAGGGGTGTCGCGTTCGCGTAGGCAAGGTAAGGTGAAGCTTCGCGTTCGCATGACTGGGAGTCGCGATCGCGTAGAAGGAAAATGGAGAGCTTCGCGTTCGCGTGGGAGTGTACGCGTTCGCGTAGAAGAAGAACCCAGCGGCTGGGAGATTGTACATCGCGAACGCGTGGTGGAGCATCGTGTTCGCGAAGGGTAAACTGGAGCTGAGTATCGCGAACGCGTGAAGGCCATCGCGAACGCGTAGAACAAATTGGTCTGGCAGTGAAATTAAAATCACAGAACAGAGGGCTCATGGGTTCTTATACCCAAAACATAATTTTTGAGCCCTAGAGAGAAGAAATCACAAGAAAACGCTGGGAAATCATCGGAGGTAAGTTTCTTGACTCAAAAACATCATTTTATGGTAGAATTAACATCAATCTTCATGAATTTGGGTAGAAATTGTGAAGGATTGTGGCCTAGATATTGAAAACAAAAATTTGGGTTTTGAAAGGCCAATCGAACTCCGATTTTGGTAAATTTTATATGTACGGACTCGTGGCGAGACGAGGGTTCTGGAAATATGAGTTTCGAAATTTTTCGAGATGTGGGCCCGGGGCTCGGGTTTTGCAAATTTCGTGATTTTTGATATTTTTCGAGTTCTTTCGATTGGGTTATGTTCCATTAGCCTATTTTGATATATTTGTACTAAATTGTGCTAGTTTTGACGTGCGTGGATGCTGGTTCGAGGAGCTAAGGTGTCACGGGCATGAGCTTTCGTCGGTTCGAGGTGGGTAATACTTGTAAATGATGTCCTGAGGGTTAGTAAACCCCGGACTTGCACATCTTAGTGCTGTGTTGAGGTGACTTGCACGCCGGATAACGGGCGTGGGCTAGAGCACCATTGGGGATTGTGACTTGGTCCGTCCCGCGTAATACATAATAACACCTAATTGTTGAAATGAATTGGACTAATTATCATGTTTGGGCTTCGTGCCAATTATTTGAGTCCTTCAGGGATTGGTATCACTGTTTTGATAACACTAAGCATATTTTATTCTAAATTTAAGGTTTAAAATGGAATTATTGCTATTCAGCATTTTTATAAGGTTATGAAAAACTTGAACAAGGTCATAATAATTTTTTTTTTGCTTTGAGCTAATATGATATTGTTGCCGTAGGGCTTTCTTGATTATTTGTTAGACCGATTGGGGCCGAGGGCCATATGTTAGGGCATGACAATTTATGTGAGCATATGCATACACATGCATGGATCGGACTGCACGCCGCAGTGGTATACGGATCGGGCTGCGCGCCGCAGCAGGTGTGATATTAATATTGTGCTTGGGCCGTAGGAGCCCCTCCGGAGTCTGAACCCCCACAGTGAGCACGGGTACCCAAATTGGATCGGCTACACGCCGTAGCGGTCATATGCATTGCATGGCATACATACATTGGTTTACGTGTACTACGTGGCATAATATTTTAGCACTCATACTTTACTGGCACATGTGCATTTGTTGCTTTATTGACCAGATCTCCTGGTATAAATTGTTAAGGAGTGCTGAGCCCGAGAGGCCGATTTGAGTGCTGACTTGCACTGCTTGAGATTCTCCCAGGTATTGGTATGTTATAATGAAAGAAAGTAGCTAAAAATTGAGATTTCTAAATAATCTACTCACATATGCTAAAAAGGAATAAAATGATAGTGTTTTGAAGTTTTATGATAGTTCCGTATTGTGTAGCAAGAGATAGTGCCTTGCGTGGTTTTCTTCCCTTCAGCATTATTTACTTTTATTACCGCTGAGTTGGAAGTACTCACACCCGACTCCCTGTACCTTGTGTGCAGATCCAGGTACATTACAGCAGGGCTGATACTATTGCGGCTCGAGAGTGCTTTTGGACAGTCGAGGTAGCTGCCAGCGTTCGCAGGACCTGATTCTCCAGTTTGTCTGTATTTTGTTCCGATCATCCCACACTTGTGCACAGTTATATTCACTATTTACACTTTGTATACTCTGTAGAGGCTCATGACTCTTGACCCTTCGGTCTATGGGAGTTGGCACGTGTTGGGACTTGGTTCCCTATTTTTAATATATCTAACACTATTATGCTTAAATTGGATAAAGTGAGCTTGTGGCTCCGTGGTTATTGTTGATTGGTCGGGCTGGCCTAGCAGTGTGCTGGACGCCATCACGACCGGATTTGGGGTCGTGACAGGTATGGTGACAGAAAAACTGAAAAACAAAAATAGAAATTTAAAAATAAAAATAAAAAATAAATTTTCTTAAGGGAGTTCGCGCCGGGGAGGGGGGTTAGATGAGGGGTATGGTGGGGTGGGGTGGGATGGCAGAAAAACCTGAAAAACAAAAAATAAAAAAAAAAGTAAAATTTTTTTAAAGAGTTTGCACCGGGGGTAGGTTGGGGGTAGGGGTATTAGGGGAGAGGGTATGGGTAGGATGGGTGATGTAGAAAATAAAATAATTAAAAATTAAAAATACAATAAAAAAATTATCTTTAATAGGGCTTTGCGCGGGGTGGAGGTGTAGGGGGTTGGGTGGGATGTGGTGGGGTGGGTGAGTGAGTGACATAGAAAAATAAAAGAACAGAAAATTAAAAATACAAAAAATAAAAAAATTGGAGCAACTAAGTAAATTTCTAAATAAGTTTGGTTGAGATACTTTGTTTTGGGTGAGTTTCATGGGTTATATTTGGGCTGTTAAATGAGTTAGAATGGGCTATAAAAAATTGAGATTTTTACCTACTTATACCATATATGAAACCTTATTACCCTAAATATGCATAGTTTGTTAATTACCCGCACAGTCCACGTTTTACCTACAAATTTTGTACCATTCGATTAATAGGCAGGACAGAATATTCCCTAAAATGTGCTAAAATTAAGGAGAGAATCTTGGTGTTAATTGATTCAACATTAAATTCAATTTTGAAAAAGGGAAAGAAGATTTCTCATCTACATATTTTTCTCTAGAACTGCAATTCAAATTCTCAAAAATAAACAAAAACAATTCAAATTTTCGTGAGGAAGTTGACCAACTAATTGGATCACAGGGTCTACAGAACAATTCAATTGCAATTCAATCTTATGAGAAGTTAATAAGAAGGTCTACATAACAATTAAATATTTTAATAAGATCAGAAGGTTAGTGTTGTTGGTCTGCTTTTCAACTAATCAAGTCAAGTGTTGATTTCGAGAGAAAGTGTTGAAAAAAACGAACAATTCAAAGTTGAAAAAAATCTGTTCTTCCATATATTTTCCACCATTGATAGCCATTAAAAGCTTGAAAGCTTTTTTTAAATTTAGGTTTTCAAAAATTATTATTTGTTTGGATTGGGTGTTGTTGTAAATAATTTGAAATATGGTTAGGAGTTTATATCTCAATTTTGAGGGGTTTTGGTGAAGATTAGACTTGATTTTGAAAGAATTTCACATTGAAACTCGCCGAAGAAGAAGAAGAAGATATATTTCCAGAAATTGCAGATAAATTAGATAAAGTGTAGATAAATTGTAAAAATATAGATAACTTGTAGATATTTTGTAGATAAATTGTAGATTGGGAAGACTAAAACTTCTACAAGTCTTCTATAATTTTGTCGAAAATGTCAATTATGCAACAATTGAAATGAGAATTGGGATATTAAAATTCAATATATTAAGTTTGTAGATATCTTGTAGTTAAATGTTTTACAAATACTCTATAAAACAGTTTAAGTATTGTATAAAGTTGTATTATTTTTAAGAGTATCTACAAAATTACTACATTTATACTATAATTAAACTACAATCTTATGTCAAAAAAACAAATATTGACAATAAAATTTGTTCTTGATCTACAAAATTTCTACAAATAAACTACAATTGCACCCACACTGTCAACTTTATTGTCTTCTCAGTTGAAGATTCATTTCAATATAAATCAATTCCTTGCGACAACTCCAACAATTTCCAAATCACTACAAAAGCTGTGAAAGAAGCATATGAAAATGCCGAGAAATCAAGCATAAAAGTTAAAGGCTTGATTTTGACCAACCCATCAAATCCTTTAGATGAATACAAAGTTTGAATTGGATGAAAATGGTGGGGGGAGTGAATGAAGGTGATGGGAATTGTGGGTTGCTGCTATATGAATAAAGGGGGAAAGAAAACTGAAGAAAGAAAAAACGTGGGGGAGGAATTAATTGTGGGAAAAACCTGGGGGGAGGGGGGCGAAAAATTAACTGTGGATGAGAGAGAAGCGGGTAAAAATATTAATTGTAAGATTTTATCCCTAAATACAAGCCTACATTAAATGATAGTATAATTAAAGCCTTAATTTAAATTATGGTACATAAATTGAAAGATGGTATGCTTAAATGTAATAAACACAAACCTTAAACATGAGAAGTAATAAGGTTTGCTATATGGTATACATATGTAAAAATACCTAAATAAATAATGGGTTAACTTGGGCTCAACCCAAATTGACCAATAAGCTAAAATGGTTGTAGCCCAACCCATTAATCTCTCGGCTAGTTGGGCGGGTTAGATGAGTTTGGGCTCAAATTGTCACCTCTATCACAAACAGACGCTTTTGGTGATAGGGCATGCAACATGCACTTGATATTTCAATTTATCTTCGACCATTTTGACATGATTAAGTTGAATTCTCGAAAGGGTATTTTAAAGTTTGAGCTTAGACATGAATTACTTGAAAAACAAATTAAATTTATGAGTGGAATCCATTATTTTCATGGGCTGACGCAGAATTTTTCGTAAGTGGTATTGCATTTAACGAAATAAAAATAGATAAATTACTATCACGATACACATAAAAATAATACAAATTCGAATCTTATTAAAAGAATGAATTCAAGTATAATACTACAACTCTCCTCGACAAGTTTTTATTTTTTGACATGTATTCAGAATATTTTTGCTAGACATAATAGTAAATACTACCTTTTCTATATATAACACTAAGAAATCACTTAAAAATCTTTCATTATTTGACTTTACAATTTGGGTTCAGACCAACTTCATCTTCCCCCAAGAAAACGTTAGAACGAAAAAAATAGTAAGAAAACTTACATACAATATACTTGGAGGAAAAACAAGTTTTAGCAGAAAATGCTGAAAATCTTACTCAGCATGAAGCTGCACAAGTTCAAACCCAGGACCTCTCCTAAAAAAGAGAGGCACTTGACCAGCACAGCTAGGGAGAAATATATATATAGTTGCGTCATTTTTGTTTATTCAAGAAAATATTTTTGTACATACTAATAATTTACACATGTTTAGTGAATTTTTCCAGCGAAGCGGTGTCAAATGACACCACTTACACAAAGTGCATCCTCCCTGATAATTTCATTTGAAAAACTCCTCAAATCTATTTTTAGATTCCAATTTTTCTATTACATCTTGTTTGGACAGTTGTTATGTATTGTTTCATAATGTATCGTATAATATTGTATTGTATTGTGCCGTATCATTTTGATGTATATAATATTTGGATAGATTGCATTATTTGCTATTGTTTCATGATGTCATGCACCTACAATATGAAGAATAAACTTGCAATATTATAAAGAAAACATAAGGTACGTATACAAAGTAAAATTATTATACAAAAACAAAAGGGTAAATGATAAAATAGTATTATTCAATACTAATAAAAAGGGTCGCGATAAGAATAAGGTAATGACGCGATCACACCAAATCGGTAGTTCCCGTAACTGGCCATTTTATGTTAATAATCTGTATTCGAAAAGATATTCAAAAAATATAGACAAAGTAAAATAAATAATCTAAAAGAAGCAGAAAATTTCTTCGAGCCCACTTGACTCAGAGTCTTTCCTTAAGGAACTTAAGCCCCTCCGGCATATGATTATTTTCTCCCAGGATAGAATGGATTACCCTCATTGGTGTAGCGGTACTTTAATTTCCAGTGACCAAAAACTAAAAAATCAATAGCAAATCACACTTACTATAGTTTTCCTTCTATTAAGATACAATGCAGAAGGAAGAATGAGAAAACATAATTTTCGTAAGGAAAATCTGTGGGAAAGATTATAACCAAAAACGGAAGAGTTGCATCTCTTCATTTAATCTCTATTGGTTCCCCAAGTACACACAAGTATACATGGCCGTCAAGTAATAAAATGATTCAAAAGTCTTATGTCGAACCCACGGAGACTTGGATCAATTATTAACTAACCAAACTAAAATCAGTTAGTTGCCCAAAATAGTCAAGAGTGATATTTGTCTATTAATCTACTATTGCGAATGTTAAACATGTAACAACTAATTTATCAAGAATGCAAATATGTATGATGAGATTTTAATCCAGAGGAGATGAAGATTCCAAGGTTGTGGTTGGTTTATCAATCATATTAAGTCAATAATCACACTCATTAATCCAGATTATCTATGGTTGCTAATTAACAAGATCGTTTATATGAATAGTATGTTCCCACAATACTACTCACCCGTCCACATTATATCAATCTTCCTATGGTATTGAATCTATCATGAACGAATATAATATAGTATTCAACTAAGCAAGACTGTTAGGTATATTTCTATCCTAATCATGAAATCTTTTCCTAAGCCACGGGTTCAGAAACAAGCTCTCTTTAGTTCTAATCGAATCTAAACACGGCTTTCACAAGCATATAATAGATAGTAGGGTGAATGGTATCTATAACAATTCACAAGTTAAAACTAGAATTAAGGAAATAATCACAAGATGATAATACGAATTAATGAAGATGTAATTAATAAACATTAATAATCATGTCAAATACAACCCTAGAAACTAGAGTGCTTATCCACTCATGTTAGTAGTAACAACTTTACAAGTATTTTGCATAAACAACTTACAAAAAAAGATGAAGGACTGAAGAACTCGATGATTTTCTCATCCAAAGAATGTCCCCAATATCTTCTCCCTTCCAAATTAGCCTCCTTAGGTCTAAAGTGTGTCAAAAGTCCTAAAAATAATATTTTTATATGTATTTATACCAAGTAGGATCGGGCCCAAACGAAACCACCTTTTCCTACGCAAAATAGAGTTAGGAATCTATAACACAAGCGTGCTCATAGGGAAATGCGCCATGCAGTGTGCTTGTGGGGTTTATCACAGAGCGTACAAAATTGGCAGCAGTAGAATATTGACATCTGCGATTTCCACGCGCCATCCCACGTGCCACAGGTTTGTTGTTTTCTAAGAGTCCAGTTTTTTCTTGATTTTTGATATCCAGACATGTTTCTCGATCCTCGAACACGATCCTGACTTAATCCATTGGGCTTTTACTCAGACTTCAAAGCTCCAAATAGCTTGATTTCATTTCATAACATCTTTATAGATCGAAATCACTACTACAAGGTATAAAATACATAATTAGTGAAAAACACTAGCGATTAAAGTTCATACTCAATTAAAGTGTAGTAAATTAGAGTGTGATAAATGACTAAAATAAGTAATTATAGCCTATCATCAAATCAAAATGGTTGTTTTTATAAAAATGGAGGATAATCAATTTATCATTACAAAAATGGCTAATTTGAATTAAATTAATATTGCGTTAATCTTAATAACAAATAAATATTGTTCAAAAAATTAACAATCAAATATTTTGACCGAAGCCGAAGCCGAGCGATCTTTGACGACCACGATGTGAGGTTTACCTTCTTCTCAACTCTTTAAGAGTTAGAAGAAGTGCAATTATATATATACCTGTCAAAACTCTTTTCCTCCTCCAATATGAGACAATGTCCCTTTGTCAAAGAGAAAATTTCAATTTTTTTTCTCTATTTCTCATTCAATCTATTTTATGTTATTATAAGTTTAAACCTAAAAATCCCCCATATGCATTTGGAATGGCTATACCACGGAAATATACATGAAAAACTATGTGATTTACAAGTAAAGATTAATCACATCTGGATAAGTAAATTTCCTTTTCAACTTTCTGTAGTGCACTTATGTCGGATATACTCGTTCAGTAGGTAGATTTGCTTAAATTGTCAAACTTTAGTATATACCTAGACAACCATAAGTCATACAATCAACCCTTAACCTCCTTGGTTCTCATTGTTATGTTCGTTTCAGCCATGAACACTGCTTGGTTTCATAAGTGCATAGAGAACTGGCCTTGCAAAGTACTCTTTGAAGCGGCTAACACTTCACACTTACATAGTGATTCCAAAACATTCATCCCGTAGATACACTCGTCACGACCCAAAAATCGACCCAATCGCAATGGCACCTATTGTGAAACTAGACCAGCCATTTATTTCCAAAAACCCCATTTTTCAATTTAAAACTTAAGAAAAACATATTATTAACAGAAATCCTATAAGATAAAAGTAGAAATCAAAATCCAGTGAAAAGAAATACAAGCCCAACCTCGGGTGTCATTAAGTTATGAGAAAAATACTACAACTGTTTGAAATAACCAAGACCACATAGTCTGAGAAAATTATACATAAGTACTACAAGGAAGATAAGGAAGAAAGAGGCGGAACTGCGGTCGCGTGGTAGCTACCTTGCAATATCCACAGAAAGTCTCCAACTAGTATGATCAGCAACCGCTATCGTGCCCCGAGATACCTGGATCTGCACCCAGGGATACATGGGGTAATGTGAGTATACCAACTCTATAAGTAACACGTCCAAATTATGGACTTACAGTATTGACGAACCAAACCACCACAGGTAGCAAAATTTAATTGTACAGAAAGTAGACATGCTTGGAGTTCAAGTAAAAGCTCAATAGTAAGTAGATACAAATTTGAAACTTTTGGAGTTTCTTAGACTTGAATCCGATGATGATTTGATGTTTTGATATTTTTTTGGGTGTTGTGAAAGTTGGAACAATTTTGAATGATGTTATGGTATGTGTTGGCATGTTTCTTTGAGGTTCTGAGGGCCTCCGGTAAGTTTCAGGTGGTTAAATGGATCAAATTCTTGTATTGAAAGTTGCAGATTTTTTTATGTTTCTGTTGTAGAGTTTTGTTGATTGTGAGCTTGATTATGAAGTACCGATTATTCTTTAGGAGACCTTTCCTTGCTACGGGAAAGGCTTTAGTTGATGTTAAAGCCGAAGAACTCACCTTTTGGGTTGGTGATGAGAAAGTGATTTTCCATATGTGTACGTTTATGAGGCAACCCAATAGCAATGAGGTGTTCTCTTTTGTGGACTTGATGACCGATGTGATCGTGGATGAAACAAGTGTTGTGATGGATGTTGATGATACATTGTAGGCCTTCTAGCTCAATTTTGATGATGAAGACATGGAGGGTTTCTTAGATAATGTGAACTCTTTGCAGGGAATAGGGTCATACACTTATGAACACCACAATTGTCCTTGGATCTTGAAAATAGAAAAACTCCTCCAACAAATCCTTAAAGGAGCCTCCCAACTTGAAGTTGAAGCCATTGCCTATACATCTTTAATATGAATTTCTTGGCCCTTCTTCTACTTTACCGGTTATTCTTTCCTCTTGTTTGATTAACGTGCAGGTAAATTCCATATTGGCAGTGCTACAAAAGAGGAAAGAGGCTATTGGATGGACATTGGCGGATATTCGGGGGATAAGCCCCGTTTTTTTCATGCACAAGATTAACTTGGAGGAAGATGTCAAACCATCTATATAACACCAAAGGAGACTCAATGAAGCCATGCAAGAGGTTGTCAAAAAAGAGGATCATCAAGTGGTTGGATACCGGGGTTGTTTACCCTATTTCTAATAGTTTGTGGACTTCTTCGGTTCATTGTGTCCTAAAGAAAGGGGGCATGACGGTGGTCAACAATGATAAGAATGAGTTGATTCCTACTAGGGATGGGCATCGGTCGGTTCGGTTCAGTTATGAATATTATCAATTTTGCCTATCAGTTATCAGTTTACAAATATCATAACCCGATAACCAAACCGATAAGATATTATTTATCGGTTATCGGTTCGGTTATCTGCTTACCCGATAAGATAAAACAAATAAGACAGTTCGCAATGTATAAAACTGTTTCACAATCTATAAAACTATTTTGGTATAAAATTGTTTTGCTAAAATAGTTTTATAAGATCTAAGAACTGTTTTGCTATACTGTTTTGCTAAAACTCTCTTGAGAACTGTTCTATTTCACAAGAATTTAAATTTACTGCAACATCCAATAAAATAAACACTAACCAAAGTTTCTATCTTTCATTCTTCAACCCAAAAAATAAACAAAAATTCCAATATCAGTCAATGACGAAAAAATAGATTATTAGTCATATTTTCACTTGAACACTTTCTGCAAGTACAAGGGATCTAAATGAATAACTAATACAAGTGTCAACCACGATGCACATATTTGTGATGCAATTTTTCTAAATGTCTAAAGAAAAAAAATGATAAGTCGAGTCACTACCCTTCGAATGCTTTGAAGACTGAACAACTTCACCAAATAGTTATGCTAAATATAGAACTAATAGTTCTGCTAACAATAGAACTAAATTTGCAACAATAGAACGGAGTTCAACACTAATAGTTCAACACTACAATGCGACTGAAGAGTGAAATAAAGATGCGACTGAAAAATCTGATGGATCTGAGAAATGAAGTGAAGATGCGATTGAAGGTGAAAGAAACGAAGCTGAGAAATGCGACTGACGCCGGCCTGAGTCTTGATGGGCTGACTGGTGAGGGCGTGATGTGACTGACGTGGCCTGAGTCTTGACGAGCTGACTGGTGAGGGCGTGAGACAGAGAAACTGAGAAAGAATAGGAAAACCAAAGAGTGTGCTATGAATTATAAAACACTAGTATGTATACACTTAAAGGTAAACTAGTAAATTAGTTAATCTTTATTGGGTTATCGGTTTTATCCAATAACAGCATTGCCAAACCAAGCCTGAACCGATAACCCAATTGAAAAAAAATTAACCCGTTACCGAACCGTTAATCCAGTAACCCATTACCTATATCCAATAAATAATTAACAATTCGAGTTATCTGTTTTACTCGATATATGCCCACTCCTAATTCCTACAAGAACGATGACTTGAGTGGAGAGTATGTATGAACTATGGTAAACTCAACAAAATCAGAGGAAAGACCGATTTCCACTTTCCTTCCAGGATCAAAATAAAATAAACATGACTAATATCTAGATAGCATATCTCAGAATGACTAGCAATTATTATGTGAGGATTAGGGAACTGCTAATATATAAATTTGGCCGTGTCTTAAATAGGGGTCCTCAAAGTGGCTATCTGTGCACTTTCCCATAGCGTCCTTTTTCCAGTTTAAAGCTGCCCTTTAGCTAACCCCTAAACCCCCAAATTCAGAAACCCTAAATTAAAGCCATGGCAGCACTTCGCGGCAAGCTCCGACTCATCACCTCCCATCCCCACCACCACCACCGCCGCTACTCCATCCTAAACCCTGATTCCAAAACCCCACTCTCCGCCAAGGACAAATCACGCGCCGCCCTATCCCTCCTCAAATCCGAAACAAACCCACAACGCATCCTCGAAATCTGCCGTGCCGCTTCCTTAACCCCCGAATCCCACCTCGATCGCGTTGCTTATTCCAAAGCCATTTCAAAGCTCAAAGATCTCAATCACTTCTCAGGTATCCGCTCATTTCTCCAAGAATCCACGACCCGACCCGACTTGAAATCCGAGCGGTTCATTTCCCATTTTATTGTTCTTTATGGGCAGGCTGGGCTGATCGACGACGCGAAAAGAGCTTTTGATGAAATGGAGGAGAAAATGGGTATTCAAAGAACTGAGAAAACTCTGAATTCTTTGCTTTTTGCTTGTGTTTTAGCTAAGGATTATGCTGAAATGAAAAGGATATTTGTGGAATATCCTAAAAAGTATGGGTTTGTTCCGGATTTAGATACGTATAACTTGGTGATTAAAGGATTTTGTGAATCGGGTTCTTCGAGTTCTGTTTATTCGATTTTGGATGAAATGAGTAGGAAGAATGTTAAGCCTAACACGACAACATTTGGGAATTGTATAACCGGGTTTTATAAGGAGGAGAAGTATGAGGATGTTGGAAAAATATTGGAAATGATGAAAGAATATGGTATATTGCCGGGAATTAGTACGTATAATTTAAGGATTCAGAGCTTGTGTAAGCTTAAGAAGTCGGGGGAAGCTAAGGCGTTATTCGATGGGATTTTATCGAGAGGTTTGAAGGTGAATCATGTGACGTATGGTCATTTGATACTCGGGTTTTGTAGGGAAGGTAATTTAGAAGAAGCGAAGAGTTTGTTTCAGAAGATGGTTAATACTAGTGGATTGAGACCGGAGGCTGAATACTATTTTACGTTAGTATATTATTTGTGTCAAGGTAAGGATTTTGAGGCTGCGTTGAAGATTTGTAAAAGTTGTTTGGCCGAGGGATGGGTCCCAAATTTCTCCACAATGAAGTCACTCGTTGAGGGGTTGGCTAGCATTTCGAAGGTTGATGATGCACGGGAAATCATTGGTCAAGTGAAGGAGAAGTTTTCGAAGAACGTTGAGAAATGGAACGAGATTGAAGAGGCATTGCCGAAGTAGGGAGAGAAGTACTAAACATGGTATACTACAGTTTTTCTGGTATGCAGTGTGCCATGGGCTTAATAAATTTAAATTCAAAAATTTCTAGGGAAATTTGGTTATGTATCTTAGTAAAATGTCTTCGGAAACCGTTATGATTTTGCTCGTTCAAATGAATCATTCTCCTTTTGATATGGACAGCACTGATTTCGCATAATTTCTGCTAAGAATTTCTTGTGTTTTATCAATACCTACATAATCAGACGTATTTAATGCATCTTTAAGATGCATTTACGTGGATCTTGTTTACCTCTTCCATTGACAGCCTAAAAT
The DNA here is from genome assembly GCA_032618575.1 of Nicotiana noctiflora. NCBI lineage: Eukaryota > Viridiplantae > Streptophyta > Magnoliopsida > Solanales > Solanaceae > Nicotiana > Nicotiana noctiflora. The sequence continues at coordinate 19,690 of JASVEL010006937.1, forward strand.
AGTATGATCTTTGCTATCCATTACACTTCTATGAACATTTAATATATTTTTCAAACACTTTGTTTTCAAGCTACCTTTTGTTTTCATGGTTTGTCCAAGGGTACTTAAGGTGAAGCTTTGGCATCGTTCTATGTTTCTAAAGAATGTGAATATTTGACAAGGAATTGACTTTAAGCATTTTGTTTTTATAAAGCTTCTTTCTTTATGCCTTCCTTTATGTGGGTGTTGATGTTAATTTCAGCAAGTAGAAGTTTATGCTAGTACTGCACATGGCTTACTGTATTATAGTCCCACAGTTAGATGGGCTCATTTATCTGCTAATAGTCCCTCAGTTACTCATATCCCCCCCCCCCCCCTCCCTTTTTGGTTGTCGATGTCTGATTTCTTTGTGGAGTTTCTTTATTCATGTATGCTTTGTTTCATCCCAAGTTTCATGTCATTTGGCCTAACTTTTTGACAAACAGACTCTGGTATCAAGATATTAAAATTGACTGGAAATTATTCACATGTGTTTTTATGTAATGAATACTATATATATATATATATATATATATATATATATATATATACCCTTGAGTCCTTGACAACACATTAAGCTTTAGAACATGTTTACCTGCTATTACATGGATAGTTAGGGCTACCAAATATTTTCCGAAATTTGAATACTTATAGCAGGCTGTGATGAGGTCTTTAGCTTTTTCTGTCGGCCTCAGTAAGTGCGAGAGGGAAGCTACGTTGACTGCTAAATCTTCTCTATTAAAGCTGAGCACATAAACTACTCAGTGCTGCATTAGTTTGACAATTGTCTATGGTTGATGCTTTTTTTTAAACTAATGCCTGCTCTATGTGTTTGATAGAAGAACAGCAGTGCTGTGCCACAGCTTTTATCGCACAACATTGATGATATTGCTCTCTTGGAATTATGTTCTGGGGAAAGAGCACTTCTGTGTTTCCTCTATGCAGACTTTGCCTTTTCCTCGGTGCTGTTTGTATGATTAATGATATAGTGCGAACTGCTTGGTTGAAAATTAAAAATTAAAAATTGTGCGCACTACTGGAGTTGGTACAACCGGAGCCTTTTTTTGTAGGAGTGTGCATTCGAATCGGTTTATCGATAATTGAATCGATTATTTGTTATCGATTTATCGATTTCGATTTCGAAATTTTCCTTATCGATTTATCGATTTCGATTTGTCCTCTTCGGTTTATATACTAAAAATATTAAATTGTATTTTTTTTAAAATTTTTTTTACCTTATTCTATAACACCATTTCCTTTACCCTAAGTCCTAACCCTATTATTTTCTCTACCACATTTAAGGAATGATCATATTTAAAGCTCAAGGGAATGAAGTTCAAGTTAATGAAAAATAAAATTAATCGTGATGATGTATTTTTTTTATACCGTTGGAGAGTTGGTGGCGTACATTTGATCCCTTAATTTAGTTTCGTTGCATATGCTTGTTGGCACAATTTTTAAGTTATAAAGGATATTCGTTTTATTTTAGCTTCTTTTTGTCCATATTAATTAGGCGTGTTTATAATGTTATACCTGTCGTGGAATCCCGCAAATTCTTATTGGTGTAATCGATAACCGAATCGATAAGCCCCAAAAATTGATAAATCGAAATCGAAAAAATTGAAAACTTATTGAAATGATAGCGTAAGTATATGTACAAATCTGATAATCGATAAGTAATTATTGATAAGGGTCAAAATCAAATCGATAAATCAAATGCACACTCCTATTTTTTTGTTTGGTTTTGATTGTGGCTTGTGCTTCGATTTTTGTTTTGATGCTTACATATTCGATTTTTGTTTTGATGCTTACATATGCTGATGATACTGTGAAAAAGGTTGAATTTTACGTTCTATCTTGTTCTTAAGTAATCTTAATGAACTGAAGATTCTAAGGCGAATCTGAGACAAATAGATGTAGCAAGACAGCCGAATGTGCTGATTATCATAACAATCCAGTTAGTGCATATCAGAGATCCTGTTTTAACAGGAAACCTTCTACATACGTTGAACAAACGATAGGGATTGTTTGTGACGTTATATATATATATATATATATATATATATATATATATATATATATATATATTAAAAATGTGTTGTAGTACCAATGCTCGTTATAGTTCAACAGTGTCTGATCTCTATTAGCTGGTAATTGTTTTTCTCGTTGGATGTTTGTGACTTCGAGTAGGGATTGTCTATTACAATTCTATTAACTATTTATATATTTCTCACACGTTTTTTTTTTCTTTTTCTAAGTATGCTGTTGTTTTCGTTGTTTATCCAAGGGTATTTAAGGATCTAAAGAATATGTGATTGACAGACATTATTTTTGAAAACTAAACCGATAAAAAATCGAAAAATTAACTGGTTCGGTATCGATATTTAAAAGAGGAATTTACACAAAATATAACCCCTTTAAGACTTATTTAAATAAATTATAACTATTTACAAATAATTACATAAAATACAATTTATTACAATTTTTTAACTTTCTAATTAAATTATATACCAGTTTAATAGCCCTTGAATATCTCATTTTAAAACTTGAAAAAAGAAATTGCCTCCTAAAACTACTCCTATTTAACATAGAATTAGGGATTGCTTTCACTTCAATTTTACCAATTCTTTTATCTCCTACATACTAGCCAAAGCCAAAGTGGGTCATTTCTATGGGAAGCTGTGCAAATGGTGGAGGGTACTACCATTACTATATTCTGTTGTGCGAGGCTGTGACAGGATTGTCCCAGTTGATATTTATGTTCCAGGTTGCTGCCTACTGCTGAGGCTATACCAAATATGTAATGTATTTATTATACACACATATAAACCAAATAAATGCAAAGTATTCCTACTGTAAGTATACGTTATGGAGAACGAAATTGAAACAGTGAAAGTTCTCAAGATGGAGTACGTACCTATTTTTATAGAGAATATAGCATTTGTTATGAGACAGTGCTTATAGTTGTAACTTATTTTGTGGTGATAATCACTAATTAATAAATTGGAGAATTTTTAGGGACTAATTAAGGATACTTTCTAGAATGGGACTCTCCTTTAATAGGAAAGTTACCATGTTTTTAGAGTATATCTTTTCTACATTTGTTGTAGAATTTGTTATTCTAATATAAGTTGTAGATTATGAAATATTATATAAATTCGTAAGTAATTGTGACAAATTTCCCCCACCCCTTAATGAGTTTCTAACATTAAAACATACTGCTGAATACTGACGTTTCATAAATTCTCTCTAGGATTTACAACTGAATAATTAGCAAGACATCTACTTTTTGGTGCACAGCAACTAGGTCATATATAGCAAGACAACCAACAACCTGCTGATTCAAACACTATGGTATTGGGTTCGCAGGAAATATCACAAAGAATGGTGTGAGGGTTGACCCAACAGAGACGTAAAAGTTAGAACGATTGAGAAAACTTATTATTTCCCGATAGAAATGTCCCTAAGACCTAAGTGAGGATTTAAGTGTACAACATAAACTATAACTTCCCTTCTTTCAGGATTTTAAGATATAGCAGGACATTTCATGGGGAAAAAACAAAAAGAAAGAAAAGATACTGGTTGTCAGCAAGAAACCAAAATCCAAGTAGATAAAAATGGTTTGTAAGTACTCAGAATCTAGTTAGAGACTCTTCTTTAATGCAGCTCCATTCCTAAGGTGTTGTGCTCCATAGGCCGCAGTTGAAGCTACCGTTGTCAAGGCTACTAACCAGCTGCACCAATCAGAAGTATTAGATGGAATTGAGTACAACATGCTTGGGAAGAAATGAAACGAAGATATACAGTCAGTAACTCACCTGAGGTAAGTGAGATATGTTTGAGTTTCCTCGTTACCAAGATCTGGTTGAAGGAGAGCTGCAGCAACAAGAGCCAATTGGAAAACTGTATTTACCTGTACATATTGCAAAGAGAGTTAGGAACTGAAACAGAAAAAACGCTTACCGAATCCGCAAGCATGCTTTACTAATGATTTGTCTCTCACAGTGACCTCTCTAAATCTTACCAACACTTGACAATGAAGATGTCATATAATTCTTCAACCTTTTTAGATAATTTCTATGTTACGCGGACTTTAAAAAATGCAGCCACACTCGTGTCGGATCCTCCAAAAATACACTACTTTTGGAGGATCCGGGACGCACCCATAGTCATTTTCGGAGAGTCCGAGCAACATGAGATAATTTCAGTTTGTCATATCCCACTATAAACGTCTTAGTTTGGGCCTAATATTTTGCACAATTACTTGTTTAAAGGCACAATACATATGCAGCCCCTTAAACTTGCCCAATTTTTTTATTTAGACACCTCATCTCTGCCTCGCTGCGGCTCAGCACCTCTGAATGAAACGGAGGACTTAATTCAGTGACCCCACGATCGCCACTCTGAACTATCAGAATAAGGTAATACTTGAAGATAAGTTTTGTACTCAATCCCTGCCCCCATTTCCTTGTGTTTTGAAGAGGAAAAAAAAATCTCTTTACCTGCTGCCAACGTCTTTCTTCGCAAAAATCCGTTTCCATCGAGAATTGAATTGATCTTTTCCGTATTTGAAGGGTTATAGTTATACAATTGAACACTTAAAACTTCAGCCAGTGTGAGTGTATTAGACACCTCACATACAATCTTCCACAAAAACAGAGTGCATGACTTTCAGATGCTGTGATGTGGCAAAAAAAAGACAATCAAGAAGTGGCATGTGGAGAACAAAAAGAAAAGAAAACAAGAAAACTTTTTTCATCATCTCCCTCTCTCTCCTTAGTCTTCTTCACCACCGTGACACCACCATCCTTCACCATCTTCTTCATTTATCATCACCATAGCAACCACCACTTATCCTTCATCATCTGATTTTCATTTCCACAACCACCACCATACCCACCAAAGGTAGTTGCTCATTAAGATTCATAAATGATTGTGAACAAGCTTGCAGGTAGAGATTGAATTTTTATGGATAAAAACAATTTATAAACGTAGAGGGAGAATAGCAAAGAACTTCACTGGAAAGAAGAATAGATAAGGCTAAACTTCTTGAAATTACAGATGTGGTGCTATGGCATCAGGATTTAAATTGAGAAGAAAAAGATATTAGAGAATAACAAAAAGTGCGGAGTACAAACTTTTTCTTGAGAGAATGAATCAGATACCATATTTTTTCGTGGCTGTGATATGATCATATGAATCCTTTTCTGACGCGAGCGTGTTTTATCTTGATAAATGGGTGAGACGAGAATACGGTGAAGAGAGTGATGAGGGAGTGGTGCTTTATAGGATGGATAAAGCACGAACAAGAAGATATTTATGGGCTTGAATCTGGCGTGGACTTGAAAGAAGAAGGAGAAGAAAATGAGTAGAAAATGGCTAAAGAAAGGCAGCTTCTTATAAGACGCGCTCAACTTCGGTGAAAGACACGCCCTGTGCTATGTCAGCAAGGTGTGTTCAATAGACACAGTGTCGCTCTCGTTAAGGTGTTCAATAGGTACAACCCTTTGTTCAAGTGTCTAAATGAAAAATTTGGGCATGTTTAAGTGGCTGTGTATGTATTCAGCCTTGTTTAAAATACACAACCTATTCTTCTCAGTTCTTCCTTTTTATGAATGTTGCCTAAAGAGCTCTAACTGAACGATGGGGTCAAAGATCATATGTTATACCTTGCTTATAAAAAGAGGCTCAACTTTCTGGGGATGGGTTCCATCAAGGTTGAAGAATTCAAACCAACTTTTCCACTGCAAAAAAATGTTCAACAAAGTAATATAAGCAAAAGAATAGCTGCAGATTACTATTACAGAATCTAATAGGCAACCTCACCTTCCACTCTAAAATGCTAGCTCTTTTATATACTGCACCACCAACAAGGGCCACATCACGCAGCACAACCATGGACACGAGTGCAGCTTCATAGCAAAAAACCAAGCAAGTTAGTTTCTGAAAAATGAAGCATAATACTTCATTTTCATTTGGTTAATCCACAAAATAGATAACAACTATTCAAGCGACTCATCTAAAACCTTTTCGCACTCATCAGAACATCTGTGGGCTAAACAGGGCCCAGGAGCAGTAGCTTTGCACAACAGACCACTGACATATCTCTTAAATCAAACTTCGTTCAACCACCTCAAGCCAGGAAAATTATTGCCATATAAGCAGAGTCTAAAAGAGCAGTACGCTGATGATGATTGCAACAGCATTAGGGGAAAAGGAGACAACGAAACAGTTCAGGAGGAAAGACAAAAAGCTAAACGACATGCATATAGATGACCAAAGGTAATTCCTCGTTGACATGAACTATTAGCAGTCGATAAGACAATTGACAAAGCATAAGGAACTAACATTAGCTTTTTCCATGGAGACTCCAAAGGAAGCAAAGAATCCAGATAGCCGATACCAAACTAGTGGGAATTAAGGTTTTGTTTATTGTTACACATACATTAGATCAGGTTAGAGACTTTTATGCCAGTGTAAGGATAAGCGGGAGATTTACAAAAACTAATTATTTAGTAATGGAATCTGCCTGAATGAAGCAAAATAGTTTCGACGGATTCAGGCAGCCAATTCCATTTTGAATTGAAAAATATCTGACTGCTGGAGAACTAAAAAGACACACTACAGTAGCCCAAAAAACAATCTATGGAGCTAAATATAAATAGGACATGAACTTACGATGAAGAAGACCCTTGTCTACCATTGCTAGAGCAACAAATGCAATAAGAACCTGTAGAAACACACAGGGTTTTTCTTAAGATGGCTAACAAATAAGTATCTAGAATCCCAGAGGGAGAGACAACTCATCCATAAGAAGACGAAAAAGATAAACAAGGAGGAAACATCAATGAAATAAGAGAAATGATGAAGCGAACAGGATGGAACCACAAAACCAGAACTTTGTTTGCCGCTTAGGTCAACAAGTCAGAAAGGAAAGCAACATAATAGTCACCTTGTCTGCAAGAGGATCAAGGTAAGAACCAACAACAGAATTTATTCCCATCCTCCTGGCCACGTACCCATCTAGCTACAAGGCACAGAGAGTGAGACTAAATTAGAAAGAAGAGCATAAATTCTATTTAAGGAGAAGAATGGGGCATACACACCCAATCACTTGCCCCAGAAATAGCTAGCCCAACAAATGCAGGAAGATACATATCATGTATAATCATCCTGCAATATTTAAACAGAAATGGAAAATTAAGGACTGTATATATAGTTTGTAGCTTTACTGTAGAATGATTACAGCATGTTGACAATGCAGTCTATAAGCAATGCTTATGGCATAAAAACTCAAACCACATTCAAGAAAACACAACTGATCATGTCATGAAAAAACAGCTGATCATGTCCATGGCATTCAAAATATCTAATTACCTGTAAGCAGGCATAATGTTTGACCAAGGAAGATAATTGACTCAGGTGTTGCTTGTTCTTCTCCTAGTTGTTAAACATTTTCAAAAAACCAAAGGCACACAGCCAGGTGTATAAACTAGTTGTACTCCTATACTTGGTTCAATCAATTACAAGGCCTTGAATGCACTATGGAATGCTAAATTGACTAAACTAAACAGCCGCAGTTAGTCTCCATTTATCGATCAGCTACACATCAATCCCAGCACAACCAGTTTCAATAAAACCCAGGTGATCATGTCTAATTTATAATAAACGAACATAAATCTTAGCCAAGGAAAACGATAGACTCTGGTGTTGCTTGTCCTTGTACTATTTCCTATACGTACAGACTCAAATGCAAAGCATACAGCCAAGTACATAAAAATTTTGCGGTCTTTTACCTTCTCACTTCTCTTTCAAATTTCTTATTCCAATTAATTCAATAAGTAGCACTAAAATTAACTGAACTAAATAACACAATTTGTCTGAATCACGAAATACAAATGCCAACAAAGTGATGTTGTTCTGCATTCTGCAATAAAGAAGTACTCAAGGAAATTTACCAGGCCAGAAATGGACCGGATATCATTCTACTCAAGGAAATCAAGTTAGGCAAGTTGAGGAAACTATCCCTAACTTCAACAGCCAGCTGAGAATCTTTCCATTGCTTCTCATTAGTCCCATTTTGCAAAGGATGTGTCGATTGGAAGCTTAATTTGTAAGGAAATTGCAATTTAAGAGCACTAACTCTGGGAAAAGCGAGGAGAAAATCCGATTGAAGGTGTAACGAAGTTGCAGACTGAGAAAGCTTACACGGAGGCGAAGAGAGGAAAAGAGGGCAAAAATTAACGGCGGCAGAGAACGGAAAAGGGGAATTGGGATGGGAGAGGAAGTGGCGGCGCCGGCGATAGACGAAAGGATCGACGTTAAGTGAAGGCGCTAATGGAATAGTCGTTGACGAAGAGGATAAGGAGAAATAGTGGGAAAGGAAGGTTCTAGAAGAAGTGATTTTGCTTTTATTGAGCTGTTGGCTTCGAGAAATTAGGGTTTTGATTGATCTGAAAATCGCCATTGATAAGCATTTTTCATGCAGAGAGATGTAGTTTTTTGCCAGGGTTTAGCAGAGAACGGTCCAACGTGGCAAAGAAGATTTACACGTGTTGACCGACTAAGACCGTCTGATTCACGATTAAGTTATGCACAAAATATACAAAGTAGAGAGAGTAATTAAGTGATAAATATCACTAGATGTGTGTATCTAATGCTCCACTAATGCAAAGTATTAAATGAAAAATTGTGTTCTCCTAATCTCAAATAAATATAAACTCTAATCTTGATTTGAAATTTAAAATTAGTAAGACAAGGCATGAATGTGACTTTTTACTAATAATCTATTTAGTATAATCACATGATCACTAAACTACGGAAGAATGAGGTAAAAAAGACTTTTGAAGTCTTGTGTAAGAATATAGGACACACATATAACTAAAAGGGTTCGGAAGTCAAATTAAAATAACAGAATTATGGGTAAATATTAAAATTTTCAAAATTTTTAAAATACCATAGCCATTCAAATCATTTCAAAATTTTATTTCCCTCTTCTTACTTTTCTTTATTTCTTCTTCTCCTTCTTTCTCCTTTCTTTCTTTCTCTTCCTCATTCTTTCGTTCTTCTTCATTACTTGCTTATTTCTCTTCAGTTTTCATTATTGCTGCTGCTGGTTCGGGTATGTCATCTTCTCTCTTCATCTCATTTTCATCTTCTTCTTCTTTATATTTTATTATAGTAGTTTAAAATATACGAGAGAAAGAGAAAAATATGAATTTTTTACAAAGTGAGTATTTTGCAAAATATCCTCATAAATGAGTATTCTGCTAAAACATCCCAGAGATGCATGAAACATCCCGAAGATGTTTGAAACATCTCCCGGGATGTTTGAAATATTTCCCGTGATGTTTGAAACATCTCCGAGATGTTTCTTATGGTTTTTTTCTCTTGTGTTATTCTCATTGATCTTTTTTTTTCTGCAGATATTTCCAACATCCCCATAGATGTGTGCAGATATTTAAAATGTCTCGTTAGATGTTTGAAATATTTCTTTAAATATTTGAAATATCTTCCTAAATATTTGAGGATTAGGAGTTGCTGGGAACAGAGATGACGTTGCGAAATGGATGAACAAGAGGAGAAGTAGGAGTGGCAGGAAGGGGAAGGGAGGAGGAATAGGGGGTGGAGGAGGGAGGGACTTTTTTTGTAAATAAGAAAACTTTTGGGGTTTATTTCACGATCCAAAGTTTGCACCGTTGAGACCGTGACAGTGCCTAATATTTCACTTGCTAGGCAAGCCAATGTTAGAATATTTTATCCATTTGTAACAATTTAAAATTACTTAATGAGAAGGAATTGAAACTACTGCAATAATCCAAAATAATAATGCGGAAGCTAAAACAGCCAAACGTCTGATACATCCCTGGAACCTCCTGATCAAAATCTACCTGAGGCTCAACTGCTGGTGTTGCGGCTCGAGCCCTAGGCTGAGCTCTTCCCCTACCTCGACCTCTAGCGCGACCTCCGCCCCTCGTAGGAGCTGCTGCTGGGGGCTCCGATTGCTGCCCAGATAAAGATGCGGTGCATGTTCTCGCCATTTATGAGAGATCAAGAATAGAATAGTTCAATCATTAATGGTAGAATAAACTCGCACGATAGAGAAGAATAGAAGTGAAATTGTTCCTAACTCCATAGCTTTTGAAAGATAAGTACAAACGTCTCCGTGTTGATCCTCTAGTCTCCACTATGTTTACCCGTGATTCGTGAGATCTATGCAACCTAGTGCTCTGATACCAACTGTCACGATCCGGAATTCCCATTGTCGGGGCCATGATAGAGCCTAATATTTCACTTGCTCGTTGGGGTCGTGATGGAACCTAACATTTTACTTGCTACGCAAGCCAACATTAGAACATTTTATGCATTTTTAACTATTTAAAATTACTTAATGAGAAAGAACTGAAACTATTGCAATAATCCAAAGTAATAACGCGAAAGCTAAAACAATCAAACATATGATATATCCCTGGACCCGGTGTCATAAGTGCACGAGCTACTAGAATAGTATAAAATGTAATATCCCGCACATTCGTACTAGGTATAGACATATTAAATGGATATTAATTTGATATTTTAGGCATATGAAGTCCTAACGAGATAAGTATGGGTAAAAACAGTTATTTTGGAATTATGATGGAGACTGAGGTGCATAAGATTTGACAAAATCGACTAAGTATACAAAAAGTCTGTCTTCCAATAGGGTTTAGTAAAAATGTATAAGGAATTTGGGAAAACTCAAAGTATGAGAGTTGTAGGCTTTTGAAATAGTGTTCCAACTATATACTGTGGAGCCTAATCGGAGTTCTGTACAAAAAGTTATATGCATTTCACAGAATAGTATATGATATGTGCGCCCTGAGTGCGGCCGTTGTTCTTTTGAGGCAGTGTTATTGCCATTTTGCACGGTCAGTAGCATGGTCAGGCCTACCAGGTGCGGGGTGCGCTCATGGGGGGTCATTTTAAAGCCCCACTTTGTCCCCCACAGCCCCAAAACATAAAAACTTGCTAATCAAAGGGAAACTCTAAAAACCCTAACTCCTTAAGGGTCCCTCCATCATCCAAGGTATGTTCTTATGGTTATTCTAAGTTAATCTCAGTTTCCCAATACCTTATTAACATTGGTAAACCCTCCATATCATTAGATATTCGATTGGAACATCATTGTTGAGAGAAGAAACCCTAGAACTCGAATTCAAGAGGATTGAACTTCAAAAAGGTAATGTTTTCAACCTCTAATTGATTATACTATTGGATTAATGATTATAGACTCTAGTTCATGAGATATGATTTGATGGGTTTGATAGAAAACATGAACGGTTATAGGTGTGGGGTGTTGATTGTTGATTATTAGTTAAGGGTGTTGTTTACCTTATGGGTGATAAAGAATGGTGTTAATTATAATAATTTGAGACTTTAGAATTTATCTAGGAGCAAGAGAATGAGCTATTGGGTGTAGAGATACCATTAATAAGGACTATGAAGCTTTATGTCACCAAGTATTTGAGAAAATTCTTAAGTGACCAAAACGTGAGAATTATTGCTAATATGGAATACCTTTACTTGTATTGATATAGACTAAAGTTGAAAGGGTTGGCGAATGTTGTATTACGCTCAAGAGCAGGAAGTTAAGACACATGAGGCTAACTCTCTATGTTTGGGAATTTTAATGATTCTCCCTACATTACGTTTCTTTTACAATGTTACCAATTGCCTCAGAAATATAGTTAAGCCTAGTTCCTTGAATAGTTGTAGAACTTCTATTCTCTAGCTTCATAACTAGTTCACCACTTTCATTCTAAACGTTGTGAGCTCAGTGTGTATTCAATATAGACGTGGGTTTGATGCCTTCGTGTCTTAATATTGATTACTCAGTATGCCATAAACAGTTGAATTTTCAGTATTCATAATTAGTTCAAGAATACATGTCTCAGTCTAGTCCTATTCAGTATTCCAGTATCATGTATCTCAGTGTGATTTAGTATTTCACTATCATATATTGCAATTTGATTCTCAGTTCCTGAACATTGAACACTTGTATTTGGGCTTGAGACCATAGTTTATATGCTTTATGCATACTTGGGCCTGAGGTCGTAGTTTATGTTTTATGCATGTTTGGGCCTGAGGCCGTAGTTTATGCTTTATGCATGTTTGGGCCTGAGGCTGTAGTTTATGTTTTATGCATTTTTGGGCATGAGGCCGTAGTGATGTATACATATACTTGGGCCTGAGGCCATAGCTTGTGCGCATATGTATTGGGCCTGAGTCTGTAGCTTACTCAGATAAACATGTTGTTCATTATTCAAAAGAGGGAGTATTCATATCCTTACTTCCTTTTGTTCAGTTCAGTTATCAGTTATCATTTCAGTTACTAATTAACTGTTCAGTTATTACTTATCAGTTATCATTTCAGTTACCAGTTATCAAGTCAGTTATCAGTTATCACTTATCAGTTTTTAGTTATCAGTTATCAGTTATCATTTCAGTTTCTATTTCAATAGTATCATTTCAGTACCAACTATCAATTCTCAGTTATCAGCTTAGTTTCAGTTTCAGCATTTATAATTCTTTCTTTTAGTTGCTTTAGTGCAATTGAAATGTACTAACTTTCCTTTTGCCCGGGGCCTGCATCTCACGATGCAGGTAATGATTTACAAGTTGATGATTCAGAGCGCTAGCATTCTCGTACCAGCTGTTTGGTAATCCCAATTCTTTCGGGGCATTATCATTACTTTATAGTTTTTCAGTATTTACAGGAAGACGGTGTCTTCAGTACTTCATTAGAGGCTTCATAGACTAGAGAAACAGTGTGACAAAGTCTCACGCTTTTCATGTTAAGCAATGTTGGTTACATATATGTTTCAGACTTTGTTTCAATATTTCTACACTTTGATTTATATCATTCAGACTTTTAGTATATCAGCATGTGTTCGTTTATCTTCCGCATTCAGTATGTTATGATATCACATGTTGATTTATCTAGCTAGTTGGTTTGCTCGGTCACATGTGGTTAGACACCAAGTACCGTATTACGTCCAGGCCTAGGTTTGGGGAGTGACACAAACAAGGGTCTGAAATAACATAAAGTTGTCTGAAAAGAAAGTTCACAGCCAAATAAAAAGGGAGGGGGACTTCAGAGCTGCAGGCGTTGAACATTTGTACCTCAAGTCTCCACAAGCTATCCAATACTGTCACGACCCGGATTTTCCCCCAACATCGGGATCGTGATGGCGCCTACTCGTGGTAGCTAGGCAAGCCACCGTATTCATACTATCTTGTTTTTAACACAATTTTTAATTGAATAAATGCGGAATACTTTATCGAAATAGAAATAACTAATTACAAGATGAAAATCATACTGAAATCCTCTACCCAAGACGTGGAGTCACCAACTCACAAACTACTATGGAATACTACACATAAAAGTCTGAAGGAAATATAACATAATTCTGTTTGTCTCGGAACAAAGAGACTACAACTAATAACATAAATAAAGAAAGAGACGCCGGGCCTGCGGACGTCTGCAAGCCACCTCGGTCTCAAATATGATTAGCTCCCACGCAATCGATTTACTGCTGCTGCTGCTCCTGATCGTAACCTGGACCTGTGCAAAAACGCACAGAAGTGTAGCATCAGCACAACCGACCCCATGTGCTGGTAAGTGCCTGGCCTATCCCGGCGAAGTAGTGACAAGCCTAGGACCAGACACTCACATAAACCTATGCAATCCAATATATATATGTGTACCACAAAATAACAAGAAATAATCAAGTATTAACACAATAAGGAATATCTTAAAGAATTCAACAATTAACCACGGTTAATAATTTCACAAGGAAAAACAAAGTATAATGTAAACACAAGTAATATCAATTCAAGAAATAGCAAGCAATTGCACGGCATCACCCTTCGTGCTTTTACTCTCATCCTCACCAAATAAACAAATAAAGTACACGGCATCACCCTTCGTGCTTTTACTCTCATCCTCGCCAAATAAACAAATAAAGTACACGGCATCACCCTTCGTGCTTTTACTCTCATCCTCACCTCTATAGTACGGCATGATCCTTCGTACATGGTTCAATAACAGGGCACGACATGATCCTTCGTGCATAATCAATAAATAAACATGGCACGACATTAACCTTCGTGCATAAATAAATAAACATGGCACGGCATCACCCTTCGTGCATTATCACTCTTCCTCACCCAAATAACAATCACCGTTAAAGGCAAAGAAAGAAACAACAATTCATAAACCGTCCCATCAAGGGCAATCAATAATTATCTTCACAACAAGTCCCAACAAGGGAGAACAATAACAATTCATCCGTAATATATCTCAAAATAATTATTTTCCAACGACTCACGGTCATACTAGACGCCAGTGTATGGATGCTCGTCACCACGACCCATACACCGCACTCGATCACATAACACATAGCACATAATCCTATTCCCTCAAGCTAGGATAGAACAAACACTTACCTCGAGTGTTTATGAACAATTCAATCCGTGGAAATGTCTTTTCTTTCAATTTGGCTCTAATCCAACCGTATCTATACACAATTGATTTAATATCATCAATTCTACTCAACAAACTAATTCTTAAGACCAAATACAACTTTTACAACATTCCGCCCGAAATAGTGAATTTCAACCCCGGGCCCACATGGTCGGAATTCGGGGTTAGGACCAAAATCCGGTTACCCATCCCCCCACGAGTTCATGTATATGATTTGTTTCAAAATCGGACCTCAATTCGAGGTCTAATTCCCCAATTTATGAAAAACCTATTTTCTAACAAAAACAAGAATTTTACCATGAAAATCATTGATTTTTAATGAAAAACATGTTTAATGATGTTAGGAATTGAAGGAATTAAGTAAAAAGTGACTTACAATCGTTTTGATGAAGAAGAAATCCTTGAAGAATCGCAAATGGGTGTTTTGGTTTTGTAAAAAGTGAAGAAATGACTGAAATTCGTGTTTTTCAGGTCTCCGTGTTCGCATTTGCGAACATGGGTTCGCAATTGCGAACCCCGACCAATTTCTGGAGTTTGAAAAATAAGCTAAGGCTGGGAAGTTCGCATTTGCGAACATTTGTTCGCATTTGCGAACACTGGCAGTCAAAGGGATGTTCGCATTTGCGAACTAATGTTCGCATTTGCGAACACATGTTGTATAAGGCAGTGTTCGCATTTGCGAACAATGGTTCGCATTTGCGAACCAAGGCATTATGGGGAATGTTCGCATTTGCGAACTAATGTTCGCATTTGCGAACATAGGCAGGCACTAGGGACCTTCGCAAATGCGAACGTTTGTTCGCATTTGCGAACAAGGCTGGCTTCGCATTTGCGATCAAGGTTCGCATTTGCGAGCCTTGCCTTACACCGTCCCCTTCGCAATTGCGAGAAATTCTTCGCAATTGCGAAGCCAACAGCTGGGTGAAAAACCAGCAGTTCAAAAATTCAGAATTTCATCCAACGGCCTATCAAATCTTTACCCGAGCCTCCCGGGCTCCAAACCAAACATGTACATAACCTCAAAAACACATTATGGACTTGTTCGTGCGATCACATCGCCAATATCACTTCGTTTTAATCAAATCAAGCCTCAAACTCATGATTTTCATACTTTTGATTTTCAAAACTTCTTAACTTGGAACTCAAGGTCCAAAACATCTCAAACGACATCCAAATGTCACCAAACTTTACGGAAATCACATATATAATATTTAAGACTTGTACCGGGCGTCGGAACCAAAATACGAGCCCGATACCAAGGTCAATTAATTTATTTCCTTTAATAATTACATCAAAAACAATTTCACATAAAAATTCATAACTTGGGCTCTAGGCCTCAGAATTCGACTCCGGACGCATGTCCAAGTCCCATATTTTTCTACGGACCTCTCGGGACCATCCAATCTCGGGTCCGGATCCGTTTACCAAAAATGTTGACCGAAGTCAACCATATCAATATTAATATTATTTTTATCCAAATTTCTCATAGAATTCATATTTTCTATCACAAAATCTTTCCGGCTACATGCTCGGATCGTGCACGTAAATCGAGGCAACATAGAATGAGGTTTTCACGGCCTCAGAAGCTCGAAATGATTAATTAAATAAGTGATGACCCTTTGGGTCGTCACACATCCTCCACCTCTAGAACAACCATTCGTCCTCGAACGGACGAGAGAAGGAAGTACCTGAGTTGGGGAACAAATGAGGGTAGCGGCTCCGCATATCGGACTCGGACTCCCGGGTCGATGCCTCAGGAGGCTGACCTCTCCACTGAACACGCACAAAAGTATAACTCTTCGACCTTAACTGTCGAACCTGCCGGTTTAGAATGGCCACCGGCTCCTCCTCGTAAGATAGATCATTGTCCAACTGGACAGTACTGAAGTCTAACACATGAGTGGGATCGCCATGGTATCTCCGAAGCATAGATACGTGAAAAGCTGGATGCACGGCTGATAAGCTAGGCGGTAAAGCTAATCTGTAAGCCACCCCTCCCACTCTGTCTAAAATCTCAAATGGACCAATATACCTAGGGCTGAGCTTGCCCTTCTTTCCGAACCTCATCACGCCCTTCGTAGGCGACACTCGGAGCAATACTCGTTCACCAACCATGAAATCTACATTTCGAACCTTACGATCCGCATAAGTTTTCTGCCTGGACTGAGCTGAACGCAATCTCTCCTGAATAGTCTTGACCTTATCCAAGGCCTCCTGAACTAAGTCTGTACCTAACAACCGAGCCTCTCCCGGTTCAAACCATCCGACCGGTGATCGACATCACCTACCATACAACGCCTTATACGAAGCCATCTGGATGCTAGATTGGTAACTGTTATTGTAGGCGAACTCTGCTAATGGTAGAAACTGATCCCACGAGCCTCCAAAATCAATAACACAGGCTCGAAGCATGTCCTCAAGAATCTGAATAGTCCTCTCGGACTGGCCATCCGTCTGAGGATGAAATGCTGTACTCAACTGAACCTGGGTGCCTAATTCCTGCTGGACCGCTCTCCAGAACCGCGAGGTAAACTGCGTACCCCGATCAGAGATAATAGATATCGGCACCCCATGGAGACGAACAATCTCCCTAATGTAAACCTCTGCTAACCTCTCCGACGAGTAGGAGACAGATACTGGAATAAAGTGTGCTGACTTGGTCAGCCTATCAACAATGACCCAAATAACATCAAATTTCCTCCGAGTCAAAGGAAGTCCCGTAACGAAGTCCATAGTGATCCGCTCCCATTTCCACTCGGGAATCTCAATCCTCTGGAATACACCACCAGGCCTCTGGTGCTTATATTTCACCTGCTAAAAATTTAGACACCGAGCGACGTGCGCAACGATATCTTTCTTCATTCTGCGCCACCAATAATACTGCCGTAAGTCTTGGTACATCTTCACGGCGCCTGAGTGAATAGAATACCGCAAATTGTGGGCCTCCGCTAAGATCAATTCTCGAATCCCTTCGACATTGGGCACACAAACTCGACCCTGCAATCTCAATACCCCATCATCGTCTAGATTTACCTTCGTAGCACCTCCCCGTTGTACTGTATCTCTCAAATCACGCAAATGAGGATCATCAAATTGCCTCTCATGGATACGCTCTAATAGAGAAGAACGACCATGCAGGCTAATACCCTGCTAGGCTCAGAAATGTCTAATCTCACGAACCGGTTGGCTATGGCCTGGACATCTAGAGCAAATGGTCTTTGACTGACCGGAATGAATGCAAGACTACCCATGCTGGCAGACTTTCTACTCAATGCATCGGCCACCACTTTGGCTTTACCTGGGCGGTATAGAATAGTCACATCATAGTCTTTCAGCAACTCTAACCATCTTCGCTGTCGTAGATTCAAATCCTTTTGCTTGAACAAGTACTGTAGGCTTTGTGATCAGTGTACACGTCACACGTCACGCCATATAGATAATGCCTCCAGATCTTTAAGGCATGAACCATTGCTGCTAACTCAAGATCATGTACTAGATAATTCTTCTCATGTATTTTTAACCGCCTCGAAGCATAAGCGATAACCTTACCATCCTGCATCAATACCGCTCCAAGCCCTGTACGAGATGCGTCACAATAAACTGTATAAGGCCCTGCACCCGTAGGTAGTATCAACACTGGTGCGGTAGTCAAGGCTGTCTTGAGCTTCTGAAAGCTCGCCTCACACTCCTCTGACCACTTGAACCGAGCACCCTTCTGGGTCAACCTGGTCATCGGGGTTGCAATAGAAGATAACCCCTCTACAAAACGACGGTAGTAACCTGCTAACCCTAAGAAACTCCGGATCTCGGTCCCTGAAGCTGGTCGAGGCCAATTTTGGACTGCCTCAATCTTCTTTGGGTCCACCTGAATACCCTCTATTGAAACGATATGACCTAGAAATTCCATCGAACTCAACCAAAACTTGCATTTTGAAAACTTGGCATATAGTCGATTATCCTTCAGAGTCTGAAGAACCACTCTGAGGTGTTGCTCGTGCTCTTCCTTGTTGCGGGAGTATACCAGGATGTCATCTATAAAGACTATCACGAACAGATCTAAGTAATGCCTGAACATCCGATTCATTAACTCCATGAATGCTGCTGGGGCATTGGTCAACCCGAAGGACATGACCAAGAACTCATAATGCCCATATCTAGTGCGAAAGGCTGTCTTAGGAATGTCAGCCGCCCTGATCTTCAGCTGATGGTAGCCTGACCTCAAGTCTATCTTTGAGAACACCCTCGCTCCCTGGAGCTGGTCAAACAAATCATCAATCCTCGGTAGTGGATACTTATTCTTTATTGTCACTTTGTTCAATTGCCGGTAATCAATACACATCCGCATCAAGCCATCTTTCTTCTTCACAAACAATACAGGTGCTCCCCAGGGGGAAACACTGGGCCTGATAAAGCCCTTCTCAAGAAGGTCTTGCAACTGATCTTTTAACTCTTTTAACTCCGGCGGGGCCATACGATAGGGTGGAATAGAGATGGGCTGAGTGCCCGGTGCCAGATCAATACAGAAATCGATATCCCTGTCGGGTGGCATGCCCGACAGGTCTGAAGGGAAAACCTCTGGAAACTCCCGTACAATAGGGACTGACTTAATAGAAGGAACTTCTATGCTGGAATCACGAACATAAGCCAGATAAGTTAGACACCCCTTCTCGACCATGCGTCGAGCCTTAACATAGGATATAACAGTGCGAACGGAGTGGCTTGAGGTACCTTTCCACTCTAGTCGGGGTGATTCTGGCAAGGCCAATGTCACAGTCTTGGCGTGACAATCTAGAATAGCATGGTATGGGGACAACCAGTCCATCCCCAATATGACATCAAAATCCACCATGCCCAAAAGCAACAGATCAACACGGGTCTCAAGACCTCCAAAGATAACTACGCACGAATGATGCACCCGGTCGACTACAATGGAGTCGCCCACCGGTGTAGACACATAAACTGGAATGTCCAGAGAACAGCTAGGTACGACCAAGTACAGTGCAAAGTAGGATGACACATATGAATATGTAGACCCAGGGTCAAATAATACTTAAGCACCTCTGCCACAAACAAGAATGGTACATGTAATCAGGGCATCTGATGCCTCTGCCTCTGGCCTGGCTGGTAAGGCATAAAATTGGGGATCAACACCTCCCTTCTGAGCTACATCTCTAGGATGGTCCTCAACTGGCTGACCTCTGCCTCTGGCTGGACGGTCTCCACCTCTATGATCTCTACCCCCGCCTCTGGCTGGCTGGGCAGGCTGAGGGTCAGCTGGGGCCTGAATCATGGGACGAGGGCCCCGCTGCTGAGTGTTGCCCGTCGCTCGAGGGCAGAATCTGACAAGATGACCTGGGTCACCACAACCGTAGCAACTCTTAGGCTGATGGGGCCGCTGGCCCTGACGACCTGAATGGCCTCGACGAACACTCTGAAGAGGCTGGGCATTAATAGGAGACTGATCTCAATACTGCTCACGAAACCCACGATCGCCTGGTCCACCCTGTGAAGCCTGAAGGGCGGAATGGAAAGGCCTGGAAGAATGGCCCCTATCGAAAGGTTCCCTGCCACCAGAAGAAGAACCACTAAACCTGCCTGAATGATGAGCCCTCTTGTCTGAAGAATAACCACCTCCCCGAGCAAGAGCCATCTCGACTCTACGTGCTACATTAGCTGCCTCCTGGAATGATATATCAGTCCCCACTCCCATAGCCATCTGAAGTCTAATTGGCTGATTAAGCCTATCTATGAACCTGCGGACCCTCTCCCACTCCGTGGGAAGTATCACCACTGCATAACGAGCCAAGTCGATAAACCTCGTCTCATACTGTGTAACTGTCATAGTGCCCTGATGGAGGCGCTCAAACTGCCTCCGAAGTACATCCCGCTGAGTAGCAGGGAGAAACTTCTCCATAAATAGTTTCGCAAACTGGTCCCATGATAAAGCTGGGGACCCTGCTGGTCGAGTCAGGCAATAATCTCTCCACCAAGTCTTGGCGGATCCTGCAAGTCTGAAGGTACCAGAAGTCAACTCCGTTTGTCTCCACGATCCCCATAGTCTTGAGAATCTCATGGCAACCGAATAAAAAGTCCTGAGGATCCTCTGATGCGGCTCCACTGAATGTAGTGGTAAATAGCTTGGAGAACCGATCAAGCCTCCATAACGAATCGAAAGTCATGGCCGCTCCATCTCCGGCATGAGCCGTGGTACTCGACTGAGTGGCCACAGCTGGTTGAACCACCGGTGCCTGAGGCTGAGGAGCTACCGGCTCCGGAGTATGAGCAATAAGAGTCTGGGCCCCTCCTCCACCCTGAGAAGTAGCTGGGGCAACCGATAATAAACCCGCTCTAGCAATGCCGTCCATGAATCCCGCTATTCCGACCAAAGCATCCCGGAGATCCGGGTAAATAAAGCCTCTCCCGGGACCCGAGCTGGGCCCACTGGAGCTGCTGGAACCGAACCTCCTCGTCAATCTCAATATGAGGCTCCACCTCTGGAGTAGCTGCTTGGGGCTGAGCTCTACCCCTACCACGGCCTCTGATACGGCCTTGGCCCCCGCCCCTCACGGGAGCTGCCTGGGGCTCGGGCTGCTGGTCAGCGGACGAAGAAGCGCGTGTCCTCACCATCTGCGAAAGGACAGAATAGAAATTCAATCAGTAATTGAGGAACAAGTCGCACGACAAGAAAGAACAAATGAGAGACTCTTCCTAACTCAATAGACTCTGGAGGCCAAGTACAGACGTCTCCGTACCTACCTCTCAAATTCTACTAAGCTTGTTCGTGAGTGGTGAGACCTATGTAACCTAGAGCTTTGATACCAACTTGTCAAGACCCGGATTTTCCCCCAACATCGGGATCGTGATGGCGCCTACTCGTGGTAGCTAGGCAAGCCACTGTATTCATACTATCATGTTTTTAACACAATTTTAATTAAATAAAAGCGGAATACTTTATCGAAATGGAAATAACAAATCACAAGGTGAAAATCATACTGAAATCCTCTACCCAAGACGTGGAGTCACCAACTCACAAACTACTATGGAATACTACGCATAAAAGTCTGAAGGAAATATAACATAATTCTGTTTGTCTCGGAACAAAGAGACTACAGCTAATAACATAAATAAAGAAAGAGACGCCGGGCCTGGGGACGCCTGCAAGCTACCTCGGTCTCAAATATGATTAGCTCCCACGCAATCGATTTACTGCTGCTGCTGCTCCTGATCGTAACCTGGACCTGTGCAAAAACGCACAGAAGTGTAGCATCAACACAACCGACCCCATGTGCTGGTAAGTGCCTGGCCTATCCCGGCGAAGTAGTGACAAGCCTAGGACCAGACACTCATATAAACCTGTGCAATCCAATATATATATGTGTACCACAAAATAACAAGAAATAATCAAGTATTAACACAATAAGGAATATCTTAAAGAATTCAACAATTAACCACGGTTAATAATTTCACAAGGAAAAACAAAGTATAATGTAAACACAAGTAATATCAATTCAAGAAATAGCAAGCAGTTGCACGGCATCACCCTTCGTGCTTTTACTCTCATCCTCACCAAATAAACAAATAAAGTACACGGCATCACCCTTCGTGGTTTTACTCTCATCCTCACCAAATAAACAAATAAAGTACACGGCATCACCATTCGTGCTTTTACTCTCATCCTCACCTCCATAGTACGGCATGATCCTTCGTACATGGTTCAATAACAGGGTACGGCATGATCCTTCGTGCATAATCAATAAATAAACATGGCACGGCATTAACCTTCGTGCATAAATAAATAAACATGGCACGGCATCACCCTTCGTGCATTATCACTCTTCCTCACCCAAATAACAATCACGGTTAAGGGCAAAGAAAGAAACAGTAATTCATAAACCGCCCCATCAAGGGCAATCAATAATTATCTTCACAACAAGTCCCAACAAGGGAGAACAATAACAATTCATCCGTAATATATCTCAAAATAATCATTTTCCAACGACTCACGGTCATACTAGACGCCAGTGTATGGATGCTCGTCACCACAACCCATACACCGCACTCGATCACATAACACATAGCACATAATCCTATTCCCTCAAGCTAGGATAGAACAAACACTTACCTCGAGTGTTTATGAACAATTCAATCCGTGGAAATGTCTTTTCTTTCAATTTGGCTCCAATCCAACCGTATCTATACACAATTGATTTAATATCATCAATTCTACTCAACAAACTAATTCTTAAGACCAAATACAACTTTTACAACATTCTGCCCGGAATAGTGAATTTCAACCCTGGGCCCACATGGTCGGAATTTGGGGTTAGGACCAAAATCCGGTTACCCATCCCCCCATGAGTTCATGTATATGATTTGTTTCAAAATCGGACCTCAATTCGAGGTCTAATTCCCCAATTTATGAAAAACCTATTTTCTAACAAAAACAAGAATTTTACCATGAAAATCATTGATTTTTAATGAAAAACATGTTTAATGATGTTAGGAATTGAAGGAATTAAGTAAAAAGTGACTCACAATCGTTTTGATGAAGAAGAAATCCTTGAAGAATCGCAAATGGGTGTTTTGGTTTTGTAAAAAGTGAAGAAATGACCGAAATTCGTGTTTTTCAGGTCTCTGTGTTCGCATTTGCGAACATGGGTTCGCAATTGCGAACCCCGACCAATTTCTGGAGTTTGAAAAATAAGCTAAGGCTGGGAAGTTCGCATTTGCGAACATTTGTTCGCATTTGCGAACACTGGCAGTCAAAGGGATGTTCGCATTTGCGAACTAATGTTCGCATTTGCGAACACATGCTGTATAAGGCAGTGTTCGCATTTGCGAACAATGGTTCGCATTTGCGAACCAAGGCATTATGGGGAATGTTCGCATTTGCGAACTTTTGTTCGCATTTGCGAACATAAGCAGGCACTGGGGACCTTCGCAAATGCGAACAATTGTTCGCATTTGCGAACAAGGCTGGGCAAGGGGGCTTCGCATTTGCGATGAAGGTTCGCATTTGCGAGCCTTGCCTTACACTGTCCCCTTCGCAATTGCGAGAAATTCTTCGCAATTGCGAAGCCAACAGCTGGGTGAAAAACCAGCAGTTCAAAAATTTAGAATTTCATCCAACGGCCTATCAAATCTTTACCCGAGCCCCCCGGGCTCCAAACCAAACATGTACATAACCTCAAAAACACATTATGGACTTGTTCGTGCGATCACATCGCCAATATCACTTCGTTTTAATCAAATCAAGCCTCAAACTCATGATTTTCATACTTTTGATTTTCAAAACTTCTTAACTTGGAACTCAAGGTCCAAAACATCTCAAACGACATCCAAATGTCACCAAACTTTACAGAAATCACATATATAATATTTAAGACTTGTACCGGGCGTCGGAATCAAAATACGAGCCCGATACCAAGGTCAATTAATTTATTTCCTTTAATAATTACATCAAAAACAATTTCACATAAAAATTCATAACTTGGGCTCTAGGCCTCGGAATTCGACTCCGGACGCATGTCCAAGTCCCATATTTTTCTACGGACCTCTCGGGACCATCCAATCTCGGGTCCGGATCCGTTTACCAAAAATGTTGACCGAAGTCAACCATATCAATATTAATATCATTTTTATCCAAATTTCTCATAGAATTCATATTTTCTATCACAAAATCTTTCCGCTACATGCTCGGATCGTGCACGCAAATCGAGGCAACATAGAATGAGGTTTTCAAGGCCTCAGAAGCTCGAAATGATTAATTAAATAAGTGATGACCCTTTGGGTCGTCACAAATACGAGCACGCTAATAACCACCGCTGGAACCGACTCCAAAATCTGCGCAAAAATTATAGAGTGTAGTATGAGCACAACCGACCCCATGTACTATGTAAGTGTTGAGCCTAACCACGATGAAGTAGTGATGAGGCTAAGGCAGCTCACTTACACTACAACCTATACGTAGTATATAATAAAGACATAAAAGGAAATACATAACAAAATAGGACAATCAACTGAAGATAATAGCTACAGCCTCAAGAAATAAGCCAGTGATGATCAGAGTTACCAATCCTTAGAGATTGAAGTGAAAATACCGAAAACCAACACAACTCAAGAAATAGAAACACATAGGTTTGTTGCAGCGTGTAATTTGATCCACCATATAATACAATCCTCCCTTATTCCGCCATAAAAATATCAACAATCAAAATCAATAAATACATATTGCAGCGTGCAAATCGATCATTCTATATAACAATATCAGTATAACCCTTATTTCACTATATCCATCCACTCTTATTTTGCCTGTTGCGGCGTGCAACCCGATCCTACCATATCAGTAAAAGTTCACTCTTATTCCACTATATCAATCCACCCTTATTTTACATGTTGCGGCGCACAACCCGATCTCACCATATCAGTACCAAATACATAACGAGCACAATCACATCAATAATTCAAATCATGAGAACCTCCACGATCAATGAATATAATGCTGAACCTAAAAGGAAACCTTGTACAACAAGGGAATTCACATAAGTAATACCACCTAGCAAGACAATTCCAGTAAATGACCATTAGAAGGTGCGAGTAAGCCAATTAAATCAAATAGCAGGGAATCATGAAAATATAAAAAGTTCTAACATTATTAACAGGAGGGAACACTGATTAACAGGTAGAAACTAAGCATGAAACGCATTTAGAGCATATAACAGTTAAGATAGGGAAGACTATAATTAAGAAAAAATGAAACAAGTGATTCAACAGTGTATAAACACTTGCCACCTTGCATATATGTCGCAACACATGAAATTCACATAGCACATAATTCGAGGGCCTCTAATTCCCTCAAGTCAAGGTTAAAACTCAATATTACCTCGCTCTAAAGATCAACTCAAAGCTTAACCATGACTTTGCCTTTTAGACAAGCCTCCAAACCAAACAAAATCTAGTAAATTACCAATCAAACGATTCAAAATAAGCTAGAGGAACCACCCACGACAATTTAGGTCATTATTGAAAAAGTCAACTCGCAGGCCCACTTGGTCCAAACCCAAAATTCAAATCAAAACCCGATTACCCATTCACCCCAAGCTCGATTATATAATTTATTTTGAAATCTGATCTCAATTGGAGGTCTAAACCCAATTTTTCTAAACATCCCTAAACTCTACCCAAACCCATAATTTGCACCATGAAAACACTAGAGTTTTGGTTGAAATAAATCTAATGAAAGATTGAAAGAAAATAGGTTATAAGCACTTACCAATGGATTGGGGAAGAATGGCTCTTGGGAAAATCGCCTCTAGGTTTTTTCAAGGTTTGAAATTTTGAAGAAATAAGAGAAATCATGCCTAACTCAAATTTTACACAGTTGTAGAAGTCTCAATTGCGAAATCGCAATTGCAAGAAAGAGGTCGCAATTGCGAGAAAGAGGTCGAATTGCAAACTCTTCTCAGAATCCCAATAATTGCATTTGTGATAAAATGGTTGCTAATGCGAACCCTGATGCCCATGCAAATGCGGACCAATCTTCGCAAATGCGAAGATTCTCATGAAAGGTGTTGAGTCACAAACGCGACTCTGCCTTCGCAAAAGCGGAAATGCCAAGTTCGAAATTGTGAACTTTTACCTCACAAATGCGAGGACCCACAGTTATGACCAGGTTCTCAAATGCAATGGTTTCTTCGCAAATGTAAGGCCCGCAAAATGCGAGCCACATATTGCAAATGCGAGATCTGCAACAGAGACCAGAAGCAACTATGAATTCTAAGTCTAATCCACTTTGCAACCTATCTGAAACTCACCCAAGCCCTCGGGGCTCTAAATCAAATATGTACACAAGTCTAAACATATCATACCAACTTGCTCCCGCGATCAAATCGCCAAAATAACATATAGAACTATGAATCGGACACCAAAACCAAATAACTTTTCAAGAAAACTTTAGAATTGCTATTTTAACAACTGGACGTCCGAATCATGTCAAACCAACTCCATTTCTTATCAAATTCGACATACAAGTCATAAATATCATAATGAACCTATATTGGATTTTAGAATAAATATATGGACCCCATATCAATAAATTTAAATATTGTCCGTACTTTTAGATTCATTAAGCCTTTATACTTTAAATTTTAACAAACCATAAGCGTATTCATGGTATGACAATAGATCTTCCTTCTTTACCTCGTAACTCCCTAAAAGTTGGTTGATGATCAGCTTAGAGTCGCCGTAGATCTCCAACTGTAGAATTTTCATTTCTAATGCTATTTGGAGATCGACGATCAAAGCTTGGTACTCTGCAGCATTGTTGGAGCATGTTTTACCTAAAATAAAGGAGAATAGCAAGACTTGTCTTTTTGGAGAGATCAGCACAACACCTGCCCCTGCACCATTACGACGTGTAGATCCATCAAAGAACATTGTCCATGGTCGCAATTTTTCGAAGAACAAAGCGTATTCATCTAGAAACTCATCCAAAAGCCCGCATTCTGCCAGAAGAGGGTGATCAGCCAGAAAATTAGCTAGTTCTTGTCCTTTCACAGCTTTTTGACGTGTGTATTTGATCTCATATTGGCTAAACAATATGGACCATCTTGCTAGGCATCCAGAAAGAACAAGTCGAGTCATTATAAATGTAACGACCCGACCGGCCGTTTTAGAAAATTATGCCCCAATCCCTAATTTAACTGTTCCCTTAAGTTCATTTCTGCTATTGTGGTTTGCCGGGAGAGTCGGTTCTGAAATTTGGAGCATTTTGGGACACTTAGTCCCTAAATGAGAGCCTTAAAGCTAGAAAACGGTCCGTAGCCGGAACAATGTTAAGACGATCTCAAAACGGAAATCCGATGGTTCCATCAGCTCCGTTGGGTGATTTTGGGGTTAGGAGCGCGTTCGGAATGTATTTTGGAGGTCCGTAGCTCAATTAGGCTTGAAATGCCGAAGGTTGAAATTTTGGCGAATCCGAACGATAGGTGAGATTTTGATCCGGGGGTTGGAATGAAATTCCGACAATTTCTGTAGCTTTGTTATGTGATTTTGGATATGTCCGCAAATTTTCAGGTCATTCGGACGTCGTTTGGTTGGGTTTTAGATCGGATGTGCAATTAGGAAAGTTTTAAGAATTTTTTAATTCTTACTTTATTTTATCACATTCTCTTATTATACTTTTAGGATTGAAGTGAGGTTGTTATCCATTTAAGTGTGAGGTACTTATCTTTTCTATGTGTGTAAGGTATCCGATTAATATCCGGAGAAACCGTTGGTCAGCCGTATGTATAGGTCGTCAGCTAGGATGAGCGTATAGACCTTGTTGGTGGTCCCGGTGCCAAGATAACTCTAGAAAAGACAGAGGTAAAACCAAGATAACTTTTTCAGATTTACGTAAACCCAAGAGTCTTCTCCTAATAGTCTCTTAAGTTTCTTTGATAATCTATTGTAAGCATTTGAATATATTTTCTTTATCTCAAAATTTTGCAAAGTCAAGTCTCTGGTTAGTTTATTTCAAAATTATGAATACTGATAATAACAATGTTATAAACTCTGCCAATATTTCTCTACAGTCTTCAAAGATTGCGCAAACTGAAAATGATTTACAAAACTGGAATATACCAGTAGAACCTTTTCATAAAATTTATCAACTTGGTAATTTTAGTTTCTTAAAAAAGCATAATATTAAAACTTGCGAATCTACTATTGCTCTTAATAATTCTTTAGAAATTATTAAATTGCTTAATATTGCCGATATTCATAAATATCGTTCTACTTTTAATTATTTGCATATTGGTCTTGTCCAAATTGCTATCAAACCCCTCTTTAGAAAAGGTCTTGATATTCCTATTTGTGCTATACTAAGAGATGATAGATTTTTATCTTTTGATGATTCTCTGTTAGGAGTTATTCAAAGTAACTTAGCTAACGGCCCAGTTTATTTCAATTGTTATCCTAACTTTTCTGTAGACATTAATGATCCTAATGTCTTAGATTCTTTGACCCTCAACGTCAAAACAAAAAATCTTAATAGCAAAAGTAACACCTGAGAAATTGCTATTATTTATCGAGTATATTATCGCCTTATGCATACAACTCTCGCTCCAAAAGCAAGAATTGAAAGCACTAAAGGTGTTACTATGCTCATGGAAGCTAATACAGAGCACAGTACAATCTTTGTGCCTAAGCTCCTTAACTGGACCGATATCCTCTCCAATAATGATTGGCATTTTGATGCTATTACTCAACCAAGTTCATCTACTTCCGATCATAATTCAATCGAAAGTATAACTCAGTTTCCTGACGGATCAGTCAGTCTACGATTTTCCGATTCTTTTCCGAAAATTCGTAACACTTCTTCTGTTGTAATGTCATCTTCAAAAACCCCGGAGGATGATAATGACAACTCAAAAGGAAAAGTCGATGGTGTAGATTTCTCTGGACAAATTCCAAAAGTTTATTACCAGACTATTCCAAATACTATTCCAAATACCTCTACCAGCCCCACTCGTAGTGATATGGAAGGACCTCCTTCTCATATTAGTATGATTAAGGCTAAAAGCTCTTTCTCTCCTGATTTAAAAATCCTTAATGAATTTTGGAATCATCCCGAAAATCAAATCAAGCGAAAATGGTATGTCGCTACTTACTCTCTCAGTCAAAGAGAATCTTTTAGAAATAGTTGGATGTCTGACATGAAAAGACTCGAATGTAATATTGAATTCTTTAAGTGGTTTGAAATCACTGGTAAACTCAACAACCAAAGATGCTCTTTGCAAACATTGGTCAATAAATGGTACACTACCTCCAATCAAGTAGTAGAATCTATTACTCCTCCTCTTGAAGGAATAAAAATTCCTGTATTAGATACGGTTCTGATTGCAGCTCCTTTCAAAAGCCCCAATAAAAAACCTACTGCTATCACTACTAATGAAGACCTTGATAGAATAATTCAACAAACCAATTATACAAATCAAATTCTTCATACTGTCTCGAAACAGATTGAAGAAGCCAAAGATAGGTCTTCTCTCCAGAGTCAACCTAACTTTTCAAAACCTAGTACTAGCAGTACTATTGAACAATCTCCTATTTTTAAACTTCCTGAATTCTCTAAAGATAATTTCCCTAAATTATCTGAAGATTTCAAAGTTTCTGGTATTCTTGATAAAATTAATGATCAACTTTCCAGATTTTCTATTTCTGACAAAAACAAAAGTCCTCTTATTTCAAAAGAAATCAAAACCATTTCAGATTCTATTCCTGAAAAGGAAAATCTCCTACTCAAGCTTTCAAATGATCGATATCATAATCGAAAAAATTACTACAAGCGTCCTTCTTTTCCTGACGTCCAATTCGAAGAGAATATTCACCTTTCAACATCCTCTCACGACGGTCGAGCCATTACCGAATGGAATATTGATGGCCTTGCAGAACATCAAATCTTTAACAAACTCCATGAAATGGGAGTTGCCATCACTGCTTATAAAATCCGATCTTCTTCTGATAAAGAAGCAGCCTCTATGATCATATCTGGTTTCACTGGTACTCTTCGCCATTGGTGGGATAATTATTTCCCTGAAGACATGAGAAATGCTATTATCAATGCTACAGCAGTTGAAACTGTAGTAAAACAAGAAGGCACTACTTCTACCTCCACTCAAGTAAGCAAAGAAGATGCTTGCGCTACTCTCCTCTATTCTATTGCTAAACATTTCATTGGAGAACCTAAACTTTTCCAAGATAGAAGTCTTCAAATCTTAAATAACCTTTCTTGTCCTACCATTGACGATTTCAAATGGTATAAAGAAGCTTTCATTACTAAAGTAATGATACGACCTGATTGTAATCATGATTTTTGGAAAGAAAGATTTATCAGCGGACTTCCTCCACTCTTCGCTGAAAAAATTCGTACAAAAATCCGGGATAGGTGTGAAGGGAAAATTCCTTACCAACTAATGACTTATGGTGATATTTCCAGTATCATTAATACTGTAGGACTAGAACTCTGCACCGATATTAAGCTTAAACATCAGCTTAAGAAAGACCAAGCTTTTTCTAACAAAGAGCTAGGATCATTCTGTCAAGACTTTGGCTTTGCAAAAACCCCTCTTGCTCCCTCAACTCTTGCTAGAAAAGCATCCAAGAAAATTCACCGTAGTAAAAACGAAGAGAGTTATCTCCTAAAGATTCCAGTAGACCTCGCAAACGTCGCTACCATAAAACTCATAGCTCTAATAAGCCTAATGACGTCTGTTGGAACTGTGGCAAAAGAGGCCACCGTGCTAACCAATGCAAAACCGGTAAAAAGAAGAGTAAGATCAATCTTCTCGACCTTAGCACTGAAGTCAAAGATAAACTTTTTTCCATTCTTGAAGAAAACTTCTCCGACCAAGAATCCCATACCTCTGACATTAGCGATAACGATATAGATATCAGCTATAGCTCTGACTCTAGCCAATCTGGTACTGATTGCGATTGCAATGAAACATTTTGCACTTGTTCTCAAGAATCTTCAATTCGTGTTCTTACTAACGAATCAAAAGATACTCTTTTTGATATTGTCCAACACATCAGTGATGATGAGTCTAGGAAGAAATATCTTATAGAACTCAAAAAACTTATTCTTTCTCATGATGAAGAAAAACCAGTTCCGAAATCAATTGAACCCTTCAACATGAAAAATCTTTTGTCCAGATTCGAAAAGAGTCCCGAACCTTCCATTTCTAATCTCAACAGAGAAATTTCTCTTCTCAAAGAAGAAATCAGAGATATTAAATCTCGTCTTCATAATCTTGAAATCAATGACCTTTCTCAACATATCCTCGTTGACAATGATGAAGATACACATGATGAAGATACTAAGCATCTTCCTGAACCAAAACCAGAAAATCCTAAACTCGGTGTTACTGTGGTTACTGCTATACGACCTCAAAGCCATCACATTGCTATCAAGCTAGTTGTCAACAAAAATTTGGTCCTCCAAAAGGTTGCCCTTCTTGATACTGGTGCTGACCGTAATTGTATCATCAAAGGACTTATCCCTACCAAATATCTCGAAAAAAGTTCTACTCGTCTTTACTCCGCCACAGGAGAACAACTTCGTATTAATTATAAGCTTTCTAAAGCTCATATTTGTAATAATGATATTTGCTTTACTAATGATTTTGTTATCACTGAAGATTCATCACTTATTTTATTAATAATTTCGAGCTTCCGAGGCCTTGAAAACCTCATTCTATGTTGCCTCGATTTACGTGCACGATCCGAGCATGTAGCCGGAAAGATTTTGTGATAGAAAATATGAATTCTATGAGAAATTTGGATAAAAATGATATTAATATTGATATGGTTGACTTCGGTCAACATTTTTGGTAAAAAGATCCGGACCCGAGATTGGATGGTCCCGAGAGGTCCGTAGGAAAATATGGGACTTGGACATGCGTCCGGAGTCGAATTCTGAGGCCTAGAGCCCGAGTTATGAATTTTTATGTGAAATTGTTTTTGATGCAATTATTAAAGGAAATAAATTAATTGACCTAGGTATCGGGCTCGTATTTTGGTTCCGACGCCCGGTACAAGTCTTAAATATTATATATGTGATTTCTGTAAAGTTTGGTGACATTTGGATGTCGTTTGAGATGTTTTGGACCTTGAGTCCCAAGTTTGAAAGTTTTGAAAACTAAAGGTATGAAAATCATGCATTTGAGGCTTGATTTGATGAAAACGAGGTGATATTGGCGATGTGATCGCACGAACAAGTTCATAATGTGTTTTTGAGGTTATGTGCATATTTGGTTTGGAGCCCCGAGGGCTCGGGTGAACTTTGGATAGGCCACGAGATCAATTTTTCATGTTAGAAGTTGCTGTCTGCAACTGGTCTGCGGAGTTCGCAAATGCGAACAATAGTTCGCAAATGCGAACTCCCCACTATTCTGCAGAGTTCGCAAATGCGAACAATAGTTCGCAAATGCGAACTCCCCCCTATTGTGCCTGTGTTCGCAAATGCGAACTTGACCCTACTGTGCCTGTGTTCGCAAATGCGAGATATAGTTCGCAAATGCGAACTGGCCACTATTCTGCCTGGGTTCGCAAATGCGAACAATAGTTCGCAAATGCGAACCTCCCCATATTTAGCCTTTGTTCGCAATTGCGAACAATAGTTCGCAAATGCGAACTTCCCAATTTTGCCTTGTCTTCGCAAATGCGAAGAAAAGTTCGCAAATGCGAACTTCCCACCCTTAGCTTATTTTTCAAAATCCAGAAATTGGTCGGGGTTCGCAATTGCGAACCCATGTTCGCAAATGCGAACACGGAGACCTGAAAAATACGAATTTTAGTCATTTCTTCATTTTTCACAAAACCAAAACACCCATTTGCGATTCTTCGAGGATTTCTTCTTCATCAAAACGATTGTAAGTCACTTTTTACTTAATTCTTTCAATTCCTAACATCATTAAACATGTTTTTCATAAGAAATCAAAGATTTTCATGGTAAAATTCTTGTTTTTGTTAGAAAATAGGGTTTTTCATAAATTGGGGAATTGGACCTCGAATTGAGGTCCGATTTTGAAACAAATCATATACATGAACTCGTGGGGGGATGGGTAACCGGATTTTGGTACTAACCCCGAATTCCGACCATGTGGGCCCGGGGTTGAAATTCACTATTCATGGCAGAATGTTGTAAAAGTGGTATTTGGTCTTAAGAATTAGTTTGTTGAGTAGAATTGATGATATTAAATCAATTGTGTATAGATACAATTGGATTGGAGTCAAATTCGAAAGGAAAGGGCATTGCTACGGATTAAATCATTCGTAAACTTTCGAGGTAAGTGTTTGTTCTATCCTAGTTTGTAGGGATATGAATTTAATTATAAATATTGTTGACATAGAGATTATTGGTTAAATGCCGGTAACATATATACTATATAATTGGGATCGGGTGGTACGCCTACCACAAGATATAATTATTGATATAATTGGGAGTGGGTGGTACGCCTACCACAAGATATAATTATTGATATAATTGGGAGCGGGTGGTACGCCTACCACGAGATATAATTATTGATATAATTGGGAGCGGGTGGTACGCCTACCACAAGATATAATTATTGATATAATTGGGAGCGGGTGGTACGCCTACCACGAGATATAATTATTGATATATTTGGGAGCGGGTGGTACGCCTACCACGAGATATAATTATTGATATAATTGGGAGCGGGTGGTACGCCTACCACGAGATATAATTATTGATATAATTGGGAGCGGGTGGTACGCCTACCACAAGATATAATTATTGATATAATTGGGAGCGGGTGGTACGCCTACCACGAGATATAATTATTGATATAATTGGGAGCGGGTGGTACGCCTACCACGAGATATAATTATTGATATATTTGGGAGCGGGTGGTACGCCTACCACAAGATATAATTATTGATATCATTGGGAGCGGGTGGTACGCCTACCACGATATATAATTATTGATAATTGGGAGCGGGTGGTACGCCTACCACAAGAGATAATTAATGTGATAGTTGGGAGCGGGTGGTACGCCTACCACGAGACATGAAATGAAAGAGGAAATTGAGACAAGAAAGTAAGGTTTATTCTGTTGATTAGATTATTCTGGATAACTTGAGTTATTGACTGTTATTTTAGAGCAGAGTATTTCTTTATAAATGTATCGTATATATACATATATATATCTATATTGCAATGTACAGGTTTAGGTGGGTGACTGGCCTTAGCCTTGTCACTAGTTCGCTGGGATAGGCCAGGCACTTACCAGCACATGGGGTCGGTTGTGCTGATACTACACTCTGCGCTCTTTTTGCGCAGATACAGGTTACGGACAGCAGCAGCGACGGTAGTGACTTGTGGATTTTCTGACTATTGAGATTACGAGGTAGCCTGCCAGGCGTCCGCAGGACCCGTTGTCTCTTCTATCAATGCTTTTCATTCTGTTATCTCATGTAATCGAGATAAACAACTTGTATTTTCTTTCAGACAATTATGTGTATTATTCTTAGAAGTTCGTGAGTATTGTGACACCAATCTTGGGTAGTATATCAGATTTGGATTTTCTTTATCACATTTGACTAAGTCTTCCGCTGTAATTTTTATGTTGTTAATAAGAAATTAGTAATTAATGGAGATGTAATTAATATTTGGCTTGCCTAGCTTCCATTTAGTAGGCGCCATCATGACCCCGATGGTGGGAAATCCGGGTCGTGACAAGTTGGTATCAGAGCTCTAGGTTACATAGGTCTCACCACTCACGAACAAGCTTAGTAGAGTTTGAGAGGTAGGTACGGAGACGTCTGTACTTGTCCTCCATAGTCTATTGAGTTAGGAAAGAGTCTCTTATTTGTTCTTTCTTATCGTGCGAATTTGTTCTTCAAAGTGTTAAGTTAAATTTCCACTCTTGTCTTCCCACGAATGGCGTAGTCACGTACTGCTTATC